>VXBS01001949.1:52733-64142 GCA_013400255.1 Sitta europaea
ACAGTGACAATAGTGTGACAGTGACAGTAGTGTGACAATAGTGACAGTGGCAATAATGTGACAATGACAGTGGCAATAGTGTGACAGTAGTGACAGTGACAATAGTGTGACAGTGACAATAGTGTGACAGTAGTGACAGTGGCAATAGTGTGACAATAACAGTGACAATAGTGTGACAGTGACAATAGTGTGACAGTAGTGACAGTGGCAATAATGTGACAATAACAGTGACAATAGTGTGACAGTAGTGACAGTGTCAATAATGTGACAATAGTGACAGTGTCAGTAGTGTGACAGTGACAATAGTGTGACAGTAGTGACAGTGTCAATAGTGTGACAGTGGTGACAGTGTCAATAATGTGACAATAGTGACAGTGACAATAGTGTGACAATAGTGACAGTGACAATAGTGTGACAATAGTGACAGTGTCAGTAGTGTGACAGTGACAATAGTGTGACAGTAGTGGCAGTGCTGCTCTGGTGACCCCAGCCCTGCTGGGCTGTCCCAGCCTGGTGCTCTCTGCCCAGGGGTTGGAGGTTGGGGTTCACCCCCTGGGCACGCAGCAAAACCACCCCAGAGCCTCCTGAACCAGCCTGGGCTGCTCCTGGAGGTGCCTTAGGGAGCCCAGCCTCAGCTGGGTGAGGGGTTTTGGGTTTCTCTCTCAGCAGTGGGCACTGAGCTCAGCTCCCACACAATCCCAGAGTTTAGGCTGGGAAATCCCATATATATCTTTATTTCTGTTTGCAAGAGACACACACAGGAAATGCTCTCAGCTGAGATTGACCAAACTTCAGCATTTAAATGTGCCAAAAACTGCAAGTATTGGGCAAAGCCTTTCCATTTTTCCCTGCTTTGGCCTCTGGGTGTGTAAACATTTTGTCACTGGTGACTCTTTGGGGGATTTTTCACTGAAAGTTGCTGGCTCAGAGTGCTTTTTTTCAGCCCAGCAGCATCATGTGGCCACTGCTGCAAATGTCAGAAGTGGGGAGGAATTGCAGAATTCCAAGTGTGGCAGCAGGGAGGGCACTGGGCTGTGTGCTCAGGGTGCCAGAGGTGACGAGGGCTGGGTGGCTTCACTCAGCCCAGAGCAAAGGCTGGTGCCAACCACGGTTTGTATTTCATGGTTTTATTTCATGTGCTTGGATCTTGCAGCACTGGGACGTCTTCAAATACGTGACTGAGGTGTTTATCTTGGTTCCTGCTCTGCTGGGCCTGAAGGGCAACCTGGAGATGACTCTGGCCTCTCGCCTGTCCACAGCTGTGAGTGCCCAGGGAGCTGGGCAGGAAAAACCCCCCAGATCCCCCCTGGGAAGTGGCAATGACAGCAGCCCCCAGAGCCTGGTGCTGGGAAGGTGTTTCCACCCCGCTGGGCTGATGGGATTTGAAGGATTAATGGTCCTTAAGCTTTGCTGACAGTTCACTTCCTCCTGCTGGGGGCACAGGCTGGGATCCAGCTCTTCCAGCAGGAGCTGGGCACAGGAATGGCACCAGAGCAGGCTGGCAGCAGCCAGGGGGAGGAAGGATGGCTGTGGAGCAGAGGGGAGCCCACAGGGAGAGCTCCAGGGGGACTCCAGGCTCTCCAAGGGATGGAGATCACAGCTGGGCGTTTGTCCTGCTGGAATTCACTCTGGTCCCTGGGGAACAGGGAGCTCCCTGAGCATCCCTGAGCCCCCTGAGGGCTCTGGCAGTTCCTCAGAGCACTCTGAGAGCCCAGGAGCTGCTCTGGGAGCCCAGGAGCTGCTCTGGGAGCCCAGGAGCTGCTCTGTGTCTCTCCCCTGGAGCTGAGCAGGGCTGGAGAGGGACCCAGACCCTCTCCTGGCAGGGACAGGGACAAGGGCACTCCCTCCTTGGGTAAAGCATCTCCAGCCTGATGTCCCTGTGGTGGGAGCTTGGGATCTTCCTCCTGCCAGGTGTTCTCTGCCTGCTGCCCAGATTTTCTCTCCTCTGGGGTGGGGATTCCTGAGGGGAGCCCTTGCAGGAGGCAGGAGTTCCTCAGCCCAAGGAGCTGCCTGGGAAGTGTTCCCTGGGGTGGAGAACAAATTCTGCTGGGCTCGTTCCCCTCCTCCCAGCCCTGCCCTGGCTGCAGAAGGGTGGAAAGGAGGAAGGAAAAGGAGAAAGAACTGCTGGGATCTGCTCTGCCAGGCCCTCTCCTCCCCTTCCCCAGGGAGCCAGGGGCTGTGGCTCTGCTCCTGTGGGGGGACAGAGCTGGGCCAGCCTGCAGGGCCAGAGGCTGAGCTTGTTCCCCTTGGCTCTGGGGAGCAAATCCCTTTGTGTGGCTGCAGGATCCTCACTGGCCCAGGCACAGGGACCTGCTGGCCATGGCAGGGGCAGCCCTGGCTCTTGGGGGTCCCCTCTTGGGGCAGCCTTGGCAGAGGAAGCAGACTCTGGAAAGTCAGGAATGCTGAACTTTGCCCTGCTGGCTGCAGGAGGGTCACCAGCCCAGGGAGCACCCCCAGCTCCTGCTGCTTCCTCCTGCCCCCAAAACCAACCCTGGGCTGGCAGCAGCCAGGCTTTGGCCTCTGCTTCCCTCCTGGGTCCCCTTAAAGTCATGGAGTCACCATGGAAAAGCCCCTCAGGGATGATCCAGGAGCCTGGTGGGGCAGGAGGGTCTCTGAGCTCCCCTCTCCCTGCACCTTCCCAGGGTGGATCCCGAGCTCTCTCCACAGGGAAGCAGCCTGCAGTGGAGTTTCTCAGACTGGGGGTTTCTAATTAGTGCTGCTTTAAAGCCCCTCAGAAATTCCTTTCACAATTAAGAGGCAGAACTCCCCCATTAGTTAAAGGATTAAGTGCCTACAGCGAGGTTATGTTAATCCCAGCCTAATTGCCATGTGGCTGGAATTTTAAGGTCAAGCCTGGTGTGGAGCTCAAATTCCAGTGCTGGATGTGCTGCTCCAGTCATTCTGTGGGTTTTCCCCCATTCCTTCCTCCTCTCTACCCACAATGATTTGCCCAGAGATGGGGACATCAGTAAAATGAGCTGGCAGCTCTCAGGTACATCCAGCAAGGAGAGCAGGGGGATTAATTAATCACTGATTCCTGGTTTTCTGGTTTTCTTTCCCACCTGAGAGGAGGAAATCGCTGCTGTGCTGTTGTGCACGAGTTTGGTGCTGCCAGGCAGCCCCTCCCACGTGCATTTCCCACTCCAGTGTTTGAGCCTCTCCCTGTTTCCTGAGCTCATCAGCTCCTGATGATGCAAATTGGATATAAACTTATCCCTCCAAGACCCTGGAGGAGGCAGGGAGAGCAGAGCTCGTGCCCTGCAGCGATTCCTCTGGGTTATTTTGGATCCTGCCCCAGGAATTAAAGCAGTTTCCCCCTCCTGGTGCCAGCTGACCCCTGAGCAGGGCTCCCTGCTCCTCTCTGTGTCCCCAGCCTTGTTTGCTCAGCTCTGACCAGGAGCAGGGGCACAGAGCTGACCTGAGCCTGCCCTGAGGGGCAGCTTGACCCAGCTGGGCCCCAGCCAGTCCCATGGGGATGCAGGCTGGGGTCACTGCTGCTGCAGGTTTTGTATTCCCAGCAATGTGATTCCCTTCAGACCTTTTGGTGGATGTTGATTCCCCTCCCCACTGCCTCTTCTGCTGAATAATTCCCCTGTAGGGGCTGAGGGTTTGGGGGCTCTGGTGCTCCTGGCATGCAGGGTTTGGGCTGCCAGGCTTTGATGGGGTCTCCTTTGCTCTTCCAGGCTAATATTGGCCAAATGGATACACCCAAAGAGCTCTGGAAGATGATTACAGGGAACATGGCTCTGATACAGGTAAGGAGAGGGAAGGGCAATATTTACAGCTGGGGCAAGCCCAACTTTGGCAGCTGTGGGAGGTTTAGATACCCAGGTTTTGCTGTTTGCTGTCAATATTCCTTGTCTGATGGGCAGGCATGTGGCACCTTTGTGGCCCTGCAGGTTGGACTGGGTGTTTCCATGCTGGATTCTGATCCCCCTGGGTGGGATTTCCCTCTTAGAATCACAGAATAAAACCATGGAATGCTTTGGGTTGGAAGGGACCTTAAAGCTCATCCCATTTCCCATGGGCAGGGTCACCTTCCACCATCCCAGGGGCACTTCCAGGGCTGAGGCAGACAGCCACAGCTGCTCTGGGCAGCCTCTGCCCCCACCCTGGCACTGTTTTGGTGTCCTGGTGACCCTGTGCTTCCCCTTCCCAGGTCCAGGCCACCGTGGTTGGCTTCCTGGCCTCGATTGCAGCCGTGGTGTTTGGGTGGATCCCAGATGGGCACTTCAGCATGGACCATGCTGTGCTGCTGTGTGCCAGCAGTGTGGCCACTGCCTTCATTGCCTCCCTGGTCCTGGGTGAGAGTCACCCCCTCTGTGCACCTCTGCCTGAAATATTAACCTCCCCTCGGTCTCATGCTGGGTTTTTTCCCCTCTTCCTGGCTGCAGGCATGATTATGATTGGGGTCATCATTGGCTCCAGGAAGATGGGGATCAATCCTGACAACGTGGCCACGCCGATTGCTGCCAGCCTGGGGGACCTCATCACCCTGGCTCTGCTCTCAGGGATCAGCTGGGGCTTGTACAAGGAGCTGGGTGAGGAGCAACACAGGGCCTTTGTCTCTGCTTTGTCCTTGCTCTCATTGCAGCCTCTTCCTCTGTTCCTGGGGCGTGTGGGATTCCTGCTCTGGTGCTCCCTCAGCCAGGCCTGGTTCAGGTTAGGGAATGGAGCTGCCTTGCACACCTCCTCCTCTCCAGGTGAAGTGCTCAGGGACAGGCTGGCCCCTTCCAGGTGCTTGGCCTGGGCTGGAGCACTGTGGGGAGGCAGATTTGGATTCCATCTGCTGAGCTGTCAGCTCCAGCTGGGGATCCTCAGGGCAGGGCTGCAGCTGGAGACTCCAGATTTCCTCCTCCTCCTTCCTTCCTTCCCTGGGACACGGGGCTGTGACTCAGCCAGGTTCATCCAGGGGTGAAGGCAGCAGCTCTGGGAGAGCCTGGGCAGTGGGGGCTGAGCAGCTGGGGTTGCAGAGCTCTCACTCACATCTGCTGGCAGACAGATCCAAGTGTCCCACTGCCTGCCCAGCTCTCCCTGGAGCTCCTGAGGGACGTGGCCTTGATTCCTCTGCTTCTTCTTCTTCCTCCTCCTCCTCCTCCTCTCCCCCTGCCCAGAGAGCAGAGCCTACGTGAACCCCCTGGTGTGTGCCTTCTTCATCTCCCTGCTGCCCCTGTGGGTGGTGGTGGCCAAGAGGAATTCTGCCACGAGGGAGGTGCTGTACTCGGGCTGGGAGCCCGTCATCATCGCCATGGCCATCAGCAGGTGGGCTCTGACCCTCCCGGGGTCACTGCACCTCCAGGGCAGGCCAGGGAGGCTGCAGAGGGGCTGGGAGCACAGAGCCTGGGAGGGATGGCTGGGATTCTGCAGCCTGCAGAAGAGGAGCCCCTGGGGTGCCCTCCTGACTCCCTGCAGCTCCTGAGAGGGGGCTGTGCTCGGGGGGCTGCAGCAGCTCTGACACCACCCCAGGGCACAGCCTCAGGGAGCACAGGCTGCAGAGCAGAAGTTGTTCAGAGTGATCAAGTGCTGGGATGCTTTGCCCGGATGGAATCACCATGGGTGTGTTTAACCCAGCCTGGCTGTGGCTCTGGGGCCAGGGGCTGGGTGAGGGGCTGGGGCTGGGCTGGGCTGGGTGGTCCTGGAGGGCTCTGCCAGCCTGGGGATCCTGGGACTCAGGGATTTGGGGATTCTGTCATCCTGGGATTCTGTGACTCTGTGACCCCTCTCTCCCTGCAGTGTTGGGGGGCTGATTTTGGACAGGACGGTGTCAGACCCCAACTTTGCTGGCATGGCAGTTTTCACCCCAGTCATCAACGGTGAGTCCTGCCCCAGCCCTGGGGGGCTGCAGCTCTTGGCAAAATCGGGATTTCAGGACAATAATCCTCTTTTGGGGTGCCAGGGATTGCCCCCTTGACGTCCTTTGAGGTGAAAGGCCTGGGAGGCTATTCCCTAAAAAACCACATTTCCATTATTCCTCCTGTCAGGTGGAACACCCCCATCTTCCAAAATATTTGCCTTGTGGCACCTGGCAGCACAAAGATTTGTATTTACACCTTGGAGTCAGGAAATCAGATTGGTTCTGGTGTAAAGCTTTCACCTCCTTTCTGCCTGATCAACCAGGAAAACTCATTTTTAAATTGTTTTTTTTTTGCAATAGGTGGAGTTAATTCTGAGCCAGTTCATCTCGTGCTGGTGGCTTTCACAGTTTCATGTGAAAAATAATAGTTTTGAACTTCCTGTGTCTGTTTTGATGCCTGACTCATCATTTTTGTTTCACGTATTCCTTCCACCCTGAGCTGCAGCAACACAACTGCTCCAGCTCCACTCAGGGGCCCGAGGGGAAAAGCCACAGCTTTGTCCCAGCTCCTCACACCCTGCAGAAGGAGAATTGGGGTCCAAACCAGCCTGTCCTCCTGCATGCCAGCAGCTGGCCCTGGCAGAGCTGTGGGAGCAGCTCCTGGGAGTGCCCTGAGTGCCCTTTGTGCCCTGCAGGTGTGGGGGGCAACCTGGTGGCCGTGCAGGCTAGCCGCATCTCCACCTACCTGCACATGAGTGGGGAGCCAGGAGACAGCCCCAGCCCCGCCCCACGGAGGTGCCCCAGCCCCTGCAGCACCTTCTTCAGCTCAGGTATGTTGCTGTAGAGATAACACACATGACACTCTGATTTTTCTCAGGCTGTGTGAAGAATGATTTTGTTTTTAGGGGTCGTTCCCTTGTGTACAGTTTTCCACAGAGCACTGTGATTGGTGAACAAAAGACAGACCTCTTCACCCACACTGGTCAAACCAGAGGGACAGCAAAAGAGATCCCTCCCACAGAAAAGAGTTCACAACGTGAATACCCTTACAAAAACAATGCCCTGTTTATGGTCCCTCTCTGGGAACAAGTTTCAGAAAACCCAAACATCAGAAAAACAGAGTTTTAGAGACTCAGAACCTTCAGGCCTGTGAACCAGACTGCACAAACCCTGGCAGCAGGGGCTGAGCTCCCTGTGGCTGCTGTCACACAGAGGGGGCCCAGCCCTGCTCAGGAGGGGCTGGGGCTTCCCTGCCCTCTGCAGATGCTCAGGCCTGGGGACAGGGCTCTGCTGGCAGGGGAAATGTGGGTCTGCAGTGTCCTGAGCTGAAAGGGACCCCCAGCATCATCCAGTGCAGCTCCTGGCCCTGCACTGACCCCCCAAAATCCTGCCAGCCTTTGGAATCATGGTTTGGGTGGGAAGGGACCTCAAACCTCACCCAGTGCCACAGCAGGGACGCCTCCCCCTGTCCCAGGCTGCTGCCAAGCCCTGCCCAGGCTGGCCTGGAGCCCTTGCAGGGTGTAAATCAGGCCTGCTGTGCCCTTTGCAGACGTGAACTCCCGCTCTGCCCGCGTGCTCTTCCTGCTGGTGGTGCCCGGGCACTTGGTTTTCCTCTACACCATCAGCTCCATGCAGGGGGGACACACCACGCTCACCCTGATCTTCATCGTGTTCTACATGACAGCAGCACTGCTCCAGGTGAGCTGGGACCCACAGTGGCTGGGCTGGCTCAGGGGAGAGCCCCTGGCCCTGCCTGGACACAGAATTGCTCCATCCTCACCTTCTTGGGGAGTTTAGCACCTGCCTTTTGTCTCTCTGAAGTGCTTTTGATAGCCAAAGTGTTTCCCTCCTAATCTGTCCTGGGGAGGGATTTTGCAGTTGGGGAGGGCCTGGTGATGAAAAGAGGATGTGGAATGTGCAGGGCATGGGTGCCCTGTGCTGCCCCTTGCCCTGGCAGTTCCTGGAGCTGTGGGACTGTGACTTTTGTGTGGGACACACAACCCAAAGGCTCGAGAGGATCCACTGCAGATTTTATCTGTCTAAATATCAACACAAGCCTCTCAGCAGAGCAGATGGAGGAGAAAACCCCACGTTGGCAGTGCCAGCTGCTGGGCTGAAAAGTTGTTCCTTTAAAAGGCTTGTTCCTTTAAAAACCTTGTTCCTTTAAAAACCTTGTTCCTTTAAATTCCTCTAAAAACCCAAGAGTTACTCTTTTATTTCTGGAAGCCAGGTGTTGCTGGCCCTGCCTGAGCAGTCCCCTCTCTGCCCCCACGTGTCCTCACGTGTTTTCTGGTTAGAGCTGAAAATTCAGGTGCAAAATTGAGACTTTTTGCTGGTGAGGTGCCAGTTGAAGCCCAAACTGGGTGGTGAGAGGAAGCTGAAGAAGGGCAGGCAGAGGCTGTGAAGGACACAGAGGGTTTGGGATGCAGAGAGCAGCACTGGGGAGGGCAGTTCCAGCTGGTTTCTGGGGTGTGGGGTGCTCCCCTGGGTGGCTGACGTGGCTCTCCCCAGGTCCTGATCCTGCTCTACATTGCTGACTGGATGGTGCACTGGATGTGGGGCAGGCACCTGGATCCTGACAACTTCTCCATCCCCTACCTGACAGCCCTGGGGGACCTGATTGGGACAGGGCTGCTGGCCCTCAGCTTCCACGTGCTCTGGCTCATCGGGGACCGGGACTCTGATGTTGGGGATTAAATCTCCCTGCTCCTCCCTTCCTGCTGCTCTCCCCCTTCCATTTGTTGGTTTTTTTCTTTTTTTGCTTCTCTCTCCTCTCAACCCACCCTCAAGACTTCATCTTTGATACTGGATTCTCATTATTTTCAATGGGAATTTAATGTGGTTTATATTTCAAGCCAAGTTTGTACAGAGAAATCTATCTAGTTTTAGGGAGGACAAACAAACAAAAAGTGTAACGAGACAATCACCAAGTGCAATTTTCGTAGCAATTGTGTCTGAACCAAGGTTCCAGTGAAGTTCCTGCTCAGTCAGATCATGCAGGGAGCCCCCCCTGCCCACCCCTCCAGGTGAAGGGCTGCTTTTTTTCGCTTCATAAGCGTTTTAAACCCTGCAGGCCGAGCTCAGGTTTAGTTTTGCTGAGCTGGCACCTTCCAGCCAAGCACAACCCTGTGGCTGAGGGCACGGGGGACCCCTGCCTTGGCTCCCTGAAGCTCCAGCCTGGGCCCACCCCCCAAAATGAGCAGTCTCTGTGAAGAGGATGGCGAGGGAGGCTGCTGTGCTCACCCCAGCAATGTGAGTGAGCTCGTGGGAGAGCCCCAGCCCGGGCTGGGCTCTGCTGGCAGCTCCAGGCTCCCTTTTGCCACCCAGCCCAGCCTGCAGTGTCTGCTTCTGCCTTGGTGAGCCGAGCTCAGCTGCTCTGAGCTTCCCCCAGAGGGGCTGGGAGCTCTCCCCACCCCAGAGATCCTCCAGGATCTGCTGGAGCCTCCCCGTGCTGCTCTCCTCAGTGCAGCTGCCTTTCCAGAGGGATGGACGGACAAACAGCTCCTGGCTTTTGTGTCCAGCTCTCCTCTCAGGTGCTGGGTGCTGCTGAGGGGCCCTTGCAGCCAGGAGGAGCCCACCCAGCACCTGCCCCAGGTGGGCTGGGCTGGGGAGGAGCATCTTGCTGCTGGTGTGTGTTAGGAAAGGATGTCCATGGATCCACGGGGTTTCTCTCTGGAAAACAGCTGGAAATGGGGGCATGCAGGCACAGCTGGGCATACAGGCACAGCTGGATTGCTGGGCCCTGGCTCTTGGTGCAGCTCTGTGGCACAGGAACCCCCCCTGCCCTCGTGTTGGGGTTCAGCCCAGCTGGGAGTGCAGGGTTCCCTCCTCTGCTCCCTCCCCTCCTGCTCTTTGTGCTGGCTGGAATTTGGAATTCCTTCTCTTCCCCTTAGGCCGTGCTGGGAGGGCAAAACCCCAGAGCTGGGGCACCCAGGTGGGCAAACCAAGACCAAAGTTAGTCCAGGATTGTCCCAGGTCAGGGTCTGGGTGCAGACTGGGCCTCCTGAGGGTCAGGATTCGTTCTGGAAATCCACAGGAGCAGGTGGGGCCAGCCAGGGCTCTTGGCTGCTCCAGGCCCTCTCTGGAGTTGGGGAAACCCTTCCCTGCTGCTGGTGGAGTGCAGGAGGCAGAGATGGGCTCCAGGCTGCTGCTCAGCCCCTCAGAAGGGCAGGTGTTGTATTTCTGAGATGATTTCCCCCTTTTTTCCCTTGCTAATCCAACATCAGGCTCACTCCCCTCCTCTTTGCCCCGTGCCCTGTGTGGGAGCAGCTCTGATCCTCCTCTCTGCTCTGGTGACATTTCACACATCTCCTTTGGCCAAAGCTGTGCTCAAAGTAAAAAACCCAACCACAAAACAAACCCTGTCCCTGCTGGGCTGAACTCTCAGCCCAGGGACTTCTGGAATATTTTCTGGAATATTCTCAGCTGCTTATCTGATTTCTCTGCCTGATGTTGAGGAGTAAATACAAGACTTCCTTCCATTAACACTTTTATGGATATAGAGAGAAACTCTGCTGGCCTTTCAGGTGTCACATCACCTCTTAATCCCCCAGGAAAAGATTCTCTAGAGGAGGAATCTTCCTCTCCTGGTCAAGAGTGGTGGGGCTGGGGGGTCTGTATATTAAAATATGGTCAAAGGTGTGCTTGGGCAATGGTTAGGGAAGAATTTAATTTAAAACTGAGGAATATTGATGGAAAAATCACCCCTCTTCCCACTGGTTGCACTCCAATGCATGCCTACTCTACAGCTGCCTGCAGATGAAAATCCTGGTTTACTCTTTTATTAAAGGAAAAACAAACCTGTCTTAATTATTTATAGTTCCTATAACTGACAGATGTTGACCTAATGGATAAATTATATTTGGTTAAATAAAGATGACATTTATTTATGTGCACTGTGGTGTTTTGTTTATCCTTCGGGTTGAAGGCCCCTCTCAGGTTTTGAAGCATTTTTTGAGCTCAGGCTGAAGCTCTTTTGATAGGAGGGTTACAAAAATCAAATAAATTGGCAGCTGGGATCACTGTGAGTGCCAGGTGACCTCGGCCATGCCCTTGGTCAGGTGCTGGCAGCTCCTGGGGGCTCCCAGCAGCAATCCAGGTGTTTGTTTGGATTCAGAATCCAGACCCTGCTCCCCCAGAGCTGCTGGCACGTGGCCTCTGCCTGTTTCTGCTGATTTCATGGGACAAAAGGGTTCTCTGCACTTTCTGGGGGGCTGAAGAGCCCCTGGATTTGCAGGAATTGGTGTTTCCCTGCAGGGCTGTGCCCCCAGCTCACCCACAGCAGGGTCTTGGGGCAGAATCCCAAAATAAGGCCTTGGGTTTGGGGAGCAGCCCCCAGACCCTGCTGGATTCACACCCTGGGGTGAATTTTGGGGTGCTGGGGCTGGGAGGGGCCAGATCCTGGTCCCTGGGGCTGGGGGGCTGTGTTGGCATCTCCTCCTTGGGGGAGCTGAAGGGAGAAACACCTTTTGGGTTTTAGGATCTTGGACAAATCCCAGCAAAGGGAGCCTTGTATAAAAATTACAATCTGTTGGGAGAGAGGGGTGTGTGTGGGTCTGGGGGGGCAGGGGTGTGCAGGCCAGGGTTTGGGGGTGCAGGGGCCATGGAGAATGGGG
>VXBS01001949.1:64320-74772 GCA_013400255.1 Sitta europaea
GGATCTGGGGATACAGGGGGTGATCAGGGCTGGATCCGGGGGTGCACAGAGCAGGATCTGGGGATACAGGGGGTGATCAGGGCTGGATCCCGGGGTGCAGGATCGGGATCTGGGGATACAGGGGGGGATCAGTGCTGGATCCCGGGGTGCACAGAGCAGGATCTGCGGACCCCGGCGATGCGCAGGGCTGCACCGGGCGATGCCCGGGGCTGTCTCCGGCGGAAGGCAGCGAACTACAGATCCCGGCAGCGCCGGCAGGCTCTGCCGCTGCCCCACCTGACCCTCACATGACCGAGCGGGGCCGGGCCGGGCCGGGATGGGGCAGCGCGATCGGATGTTCAAGGTGCTGGTGGTGGGGGACGCCACGGTGGGCAAGACCTCGCTGGTGCAGCGCTACGCCAACGACAGCTTCAACCGGCACTACAAATCCACCGTGGGAGGTGAGCCCTCCGCGGGGTCCCCGGGGGTTCCATGGGGGATTCCCTGAGGTTCCCGGGGGTTCCCGGGGGTTCCCGGGGGGTTCCGGGGGTTCCGGGGGTCCGGCACCGCGCCCGTCCCGAGGCGCATCCCGAGCCCCGCACCGCGCCCCGAGCCCCGGGGGAACTCGCTCCTTCTCCCGGGGGAACTCGCTCTTTTCCCGGGAGAACTCGCCCCTTCTCCCGGGAGAACTCGCTCCTTCTCCGGGGGGAACTCGCCTCTTTTCCCGGGGGAATTGGCCCCTTCTCCCGGGAGAACTCGCCCCTTTTCCCATGGGAATTGGCCCCTTCTCCCGGGAGAACTCGCCCCCTTTCCCGGGGGATCTCGCCCCTCTGCCCCCGGCCTCCCCGGGCTCTGTGCTTGGGGTCGGCAGAGCCGCGCATCCCCCGTGGTTTATTCGGCGTTAACTCCCGGTCCCGCCTCCCTGAGCTCGCTGTCGCTCTGCCCGGCTCGGTCGCGGTGCCCCATCCTTCTCCCACCCTTGGAATACCCAGCCCAGGAGCTGTAAACTGGATAGTCTGAGTGTACAGGCTGGGCTCATCCCAGTCCAACCAGCTGCAGCGCTGGTTTGGCGTTACTTAAACAGCCAGCAGCGCTTGGGGAGCTCAGTGAGGAGGAGGAGGCTCCGCGGGATTTTGGTTCTGTGTGTAAATGAATAACCTGGAAGGAGCAGCAGCTGCCAAGGGTTTACCCCGGAAATCTCCCCAGAATAGGACCCAAAATGGTGAGGGTTGAGCTGTTTAAATCTCCTTATTCCAGACCCGGGAGGGGATGGGTTAGAGGTGGAAAAGGCTGGAGAGCCCAGGAGCTCCGGGCTGTGCCTGTGATCTCTCCCAGTAGGAAATGCTGCACACTGGGGGTTGTGGTACCTTTTTTTTTTTTGTACTTTGTTCCTGGTTTTGGTCAGTTCCAGCCCAGCTGGGTCTGGCTGCCAGTGGAGCAGGGCAGGGTTTGCCCTGCAGCGAAACCCTGACACATCAGGCTCTGAGAGTAACACAGGGCTTCCCCTTTTGACTCACCTGCTTACAGCAAACCCGGGCTGATTCGGGTCAGAAGGGACCTCCCAGCTCCTCTCACCCCATGGGGACACCTCTCCCTGTGCCAGGCTGCCCCAGCCTGGAATTGTGCATCCTGCTGATCCGGGATCCCCAGAGGCCCCGTGGTGCTTGGGGAGATGGGGAGAGGAACGAGCCCTGTGGTGCAGGGTGGCCCTGGTCAGGTTTCCCTTCTGGTTTTTGGGGAATTCTCCAGTGGATTTTGCACTGAAGGTGGTGCAGTGTGGCCCTGGTCAGTTTTCCTTATTGTTTTTTTTTGGGAATTCTCCAGTGGATTTTGCACTGAAGGTGGTGCAGTGGTCGGAGTCAGAGACGGTTCGGCTGCAGCTCTGGGACATTGCAGGTATTTTGATGTTTTTTTAATGTTCTTGATGTTTTTGCCTTGTTTTGCCTTCTTTTTCTCCTTCCTCTTCCTCTGCTTCTCCCCTTCCCTTCCTCTTTCTTTCCCCCTTCCTCTTCCTTTTTCTTCCTTTTCCTTCTCCTCCAAAAATAAATCCCAGCAGCCTGTGGATTCCAGGAGCAGGAGTGCTCTGCTTTGCTGCCTCGAGCCTGCTGTAGTAATTTAAATATTTAATTAAAAATCCACCTGCAAGGAATGCACACAGTAATTCCTGCCAAACCTTTCCTTTCTACTGCAGAGCCAGAATGTGGAACTGGCTGGATATGAGACTGCTCAGCTCACCTCCAAATATTGTGTTAAAATCCAAATTTCTGGCATGAGACACTCTGAGGGACAGAATTATATGAGCTGGAGTGGAATGAGGAGCTTGGAGAGGGGCAGAGAAATGAATTTCCCAAATTCTCTGGCACCAGGAGAGGTCTGGGCAGCAGCATCTCTAAAATGGCACCTCTGGATGTGGAGCAGGGCAGAAAACAGGGCTGTGGTTTCCTCTGGGTTTGCTGCTCGGGTGCCTGGAATCCTTAAAAAGGCAACAGGAAGGAGAAGTTGGCAGAGTGGGCAGTGCAGCAAGAAACTGCTTTTGGTTTCAGCCCCAAAAAGGAGTTTGAGGTGTGGGAAGCAGAGGGGCCAGACAGTGCCTGAATTCCCACATTAATTAACCAGAGGTCATTAATGCCAGCTGCAAAAATCATGCATAAGCATATTATTTACATGAACAACGCCCAAAGTAACAACTTGGGGGTGGGTTTTTTTGCTGGATTTTACCCCAAGGGGCAGGAATTTCATGAATCTGTGACCTGAGGCCTGCCTAGGCCACGCCTGAATTCCTAATTCTGGTTAATTAATTAATTAACCAGAGACCATAGTGCCAGCTACAAAAATGATACATAAACACATTATTTACATGAACAACCCCCAAAATAACAACTTGGGGTGTATTTTTTGTTGGGTTTGGCAAAAATTTCATGATTCTGTGACCTGAGGCCTGCCTAGGCCGCGCCTGAAATCCTAATCCTGGTTAATTAATTAATTAATTAACCAGAAACCATAGTGCCAGCTACAAAAATGATACATAAATACAATATTTGCTTGAGCTACCCCCAGAATAACACGTTGGGGTGTGTTTTTTGCTGGATTTGACCCCAAAGGGCAGGAATTTCGTGATTCTGTGACTTGAGGCCTACCTAGGCCACGCCTGAATTCCTAATTCTGGTTAATTAATTAATTAACCAGAGACCATAGTGCCAGCTACAAAAATGATACATAAACACATTATCTACATGAGCAGCCCCCAGATTAACACGTTGGGGTGTGTTTTTTGCTGGGTTTGACCCCAAGGGCAGGAACGCTTCACGTCCATGACCCGGCTGTATTACCGGGAGGCCTCGGCCTGCGTGGTCATGTTCGATGTCACCAACAGCAGCACCTTCAGCAACAGCCAGAGGTGGAAGCAGGACCTGGACAGCAAAGTGCTGCTGCCAGATGGGAGCCCTGTGCCCTGCCTGCTGCTGGCCAACAAGGTGAGCAGCCTGGGGTGCTGGGAGAGGGGTTTTGAGGGGGTTTTTGGGGGGTTCTGTGGGGGTTTCAGGTGCGTTGTTGTGTGTGGGGGGGTTGTGTTCCTGTGTGTGTTTGTGTGTGTTCGTGTTTGTGTCGGTGTTTTTATGGTTTTTCTGTGTGTGTTTCGTGTGTTTCTCTGTGTTTCTGTGTGTGGTTTTTATGGTTTGTGTGGGTTTGTGTATTTTTATGGTTTCTGTGTGTGGTTTTGTGTGTTTCTCTGTGTGTTTTTATGGTTTGTATGGGTTTGTGTGGTTTTATGGTTTCTGTGTGTGTTTCGTGTGTTTCTCTGTGTTTCTGTGTGTGTTTTTATGGTTTCTGTCTGGGTTTGTGTGTGTTTCTCTGTTTCTGTGTGGTTTTATGGTTTGTGTGTGTTTCTCTGTGTGTTTTCGTGGTATCTGTGTGTTTTGTGTGTTTCTCTGTTTTTATGGTTTCTGTCTGGGTTTGTGTGTGTTTCTCTGTTTCTCTGTGTGTTTTTATGGTTTCTCTGTATGTTTTGTGTGTTTCTCTGTGTGTTTTTATGGTTTCTCTGTATATTTTGTGCATTTCTCTGTGTGTTTTCATGGTTTCTGTGGGGGTTTGTCTGTGTTTCTGGGTGGTGTTCTGTGTGTTTTGTGTGTTTTCTCTGTGGGTTTCTGTGTTCCTGTGTGTTCTCCTTTTAATGATGCATTTTCCCTTCATTTCCAAACCTCCTTTATGTTCTCCCTGTGCCAGCTCAGGGGCCCTTTCCAAATTCCATTTGAGACTTGCCTGCTTTGGGAGAGCCTAAAACTGCAGATGACTCAAAAATGGGGTGGGTGGGCAGGAGAGTGGCTTTCCTTATCCACATCTCCACAAACTGCTCTTCAGTAAGCATTTCCCTTGTCTGCTCTCAAAACTCCCTGCCAGGAGGGGACAGCCGGGGGGATTTGGGATCTCCTGGCAGGGCACAGGGACAGGAGGAGAGGGAACGGGCTGGGCTGGGCTGGGGGAGGCTCAGGGGGCAGAGCAGCAGGAATTTCCCCCTGGAAGGGCTGGCAGTGGGCACAGCAGCAGGAATTTCCCCCTGGAAGGGCTGGCAGGGGGCACAGCAGCAGGAATTTCCCCCTGGAAGGGCTGGCAGGGGGCAGAGCAGCAGGAATTTCCCCTGGAAGGGCTGGCAGGGGGCACAGCAGCAGGAATTTCCCCCTGGAAGGGCTGGCAGGGGGCACAGCAGCAGGAATTTCCCCCTGGAAGGGCTGGCAGGGGGCACCGCAGCAGGAATTTCCCCCTGGAAGTGGAGGTGGCTCTGAGTGCTCAGGGTGGGCATCGGGCACAGCTGGGATCGATGATCCCAGAGGGATTTTCCAGCCTCAGTGATCCTGGGATTCTGTTCTGAGGCACCAGCTTTGCCAGGATCAGGGAAATCTGTGTGCTGCACCCAGGGGCTCTGGGCCAAGCTCCTCTCTCCTCTGTGTCCATCCTGTTGGGATCAGTGCCACCCCTGTGCCACCTGTCCCCGGTGCTGGGCAGATTTGGGATCAGGGACAATGTTGGAAGCTCCATTCCAGGCGTGCTTGCCTGAGGTGTGTCAGTGGCTGGGATATCAGATCAAGAAATTGCTGCTTGCAACATCCCAGTGAGAACCCTGCCCCAAGATCTGAGCTGTGAGGGCTCAGCTGCCTCACACAGCCTTCAAATTAGGGAGAAATTCCTCCCTGGGAGGGTGGGGGACAGATTATCCAAAGAATCCGTGGCTGCCCCATCCCTGGAAGTGCCGCAGGCCAGGCTGGAGCAGCCAGGGACAGTGGCAATGTCCCTGCCCATGGCAGGGGTGGCACTGGAGGATTTGGAAGTCCCCTCCAACCAAAACCATTCTGGGATTCTGTGACTCTGAAATGCCTCATTGCTGCTTTGCAGTGTGACCTTTCCCCGTGGGCAGTGACCAGGGAAGAAATCGATCGCTTCAGCAAAGAAAATGGATTTTCAGGGTGGGTGGAGACGTCTGTGAAGGAAAACAAGAACATCAACGAGTCCATGAGGTAGGAACAGTGCCTGGTGATGTGTCCAAGAGTTAATTCCCTGCCCAGAGCAGCTGTGGGTGCCCCTGGATCCCTGGAAGTGCCCAAGGCCAGGGTAGACAAGGCTTGGAGCAGCCTGGGACAGAGGAAGGTGTCCCTGCCCAAGTCCAGCTGCCAGTGCTGTCACATTGTTTAACCTGATAATTTTAATCATTTCCTGCAGTTTATATCCTGAGCTTTGCTTTTCATTTTTCACTTCTTTTCTGCACTGCCCAACGCTGCTGGTTCAAATAAAGACCCCACAAAGCAAACTGAGGAATGGTTTTTCCCCAGGGTTCTGATTGAGAAGATGATGGCCTCGTCCACAGGAGATGGAAGCTCCTCCTCTGCTGGGAGTGGGGATTACATCAAAATCCAGGAGACCTCCCCTCCAGGCTGGGCCTGCTGCTAAAGCCACTGGCACTCCATCCCCTCGGGTTCTGATGGGCTTCTTCTCATCATCATCATCATCACCTCCTTTCCCTAAATGTCACTGCTTTGGGGTTTTTCCCCCTGTGATTTTGAACTTGCCTCCTGCTCAGTGACTGTTTCCTCAGCAGAGCACTGCTGCAGTGACTTGGAGTGAGGGATGGAAGGAAGAGGAGTGGGAAAATTCCTCTGTTTCCCTGCAGGAGCTCTGCTGCTCTGATGGAGCACAATCCATGGCCAAGCAGTGGCTTGGATTGCATTGTATTTTTTTTAAAAATTTTCAGCACTTCCTCCCCTGGCAGTGCTGGGCTGTCAGAGGGAATCTTTGAATTTTCTGCACCTTTACCCCTTCCCCCCAAAGCCCTGCAGTGACCTTTGGGGGCACACCCCGAGCTCGGGTGGTGCCTGTGGGTTCCCAGCTGTGGGATCACAGCAAACTCCTCTCTCCCTGCCCTGGGATGATGGATCTGTGTCCTGGAGGGACCAGCACATCCCCTCAGTGCCCCCAAACATCCCCAGGATGCCGAGCTGGATGTGGATCAGCACTGAGAAATTCTGGGGGTGAATTTGGCACCCGGGGGCAGCACAACCCTCACTGCCCTGGGCTCTGCTGATGCCTTCAGTTTTATCTTTTACATTTTTCAGATTCAATGCTCTGTGCCTCTTTAGGCATCACTGCCTGTGGAGCAGAGACCCCAAAATTTGGTCAGGAACTGCTCCTGCCCTGCTGCCCTTGGTGGGGGCAGGGGGTGAGGAGGGGGCTGTAAACCCCTTTGTGTGCCCCCACCCCAAACTGCTTTTGGCAACTGCTGCTGAATTGCCTTCCCTGCAGCCAGGAGGGAATTTGGGGTAGGAAACAGCTCCCTGAAAAACCCCCCTGCTGTTTTAGTGGGGCTGGGGGAGAGGAGGAGGAGGAGGAAAAGACTTTGTGGGATCAAAGGAAAGGAAGGAACCACTCCCCATTTCCCTTTAGTGCCACTTTCCCCCACACACCCCAGATATTTGTGGCTTTCTGGCTGAAAAACTGGTACAAATTGAGGAGAATTTATAGGAAACTCATGCTTCAGAGCTGAAGTTTTGTGTGTTTAATCCTGGATTTGCTATTCCACAGTTCTCTGATGGGACAGCATCACCCTGCTCGTGTTTTTGTCTTTGGATAATCTCTGCCAGGGCCTCCTCACAGGGAGTTCCTGGGAATTCTGCAGGAAAACTTCTTCCATCATCACTTTGACACCTCCCAGTACCTCTTTGGTGCCTGTCCCTCTCACCCTGCACATCTTCCTTCAGAAGTGCCTCTAAGAATCAACCAAAAACCCAAAGGAAATTTTTTTAAAAATTCAATTTCACAGCATTTTTTGTGCTGCCTATTGGTTCCCAGTCCCCATTTGTGCCTTGGGGATGTTTTGGGGTTTTTTTTTTCCACATTTACTGTTGGTTCACCTCTGAAAAAATGTCAAATAAACCCCCCCACGAGCTGCACAAAAGGAAGAGTCGTTGCTCGAGCCGGGTGTAAAACCCCAACCAGACAGGAAAACGATTTCCCTGGGCAGCTGTGTTTGCTCAAAACCAGAAAACAACCCCAAAAAACTGCCCCTGGATTGGAACAGATTCAAAAGCCTGAATCTCTTCACATTCAGGGAGCAGGGGCTGTGCCCAGCTTGTGCCAGCTGAAACAATTCTGCGTTTTAAAAACCAGAATTATTAAACACTGCAAGGAAAGTCTTAATTTTTGTTGATGTAAGTGGGTAAAAACCTGAATTTTTCAAATAGGAATCCAAAATTGTCTTTATTCTGCTCCTCTGGTGGCCTCAGCAGGTCTGAGCAGTTTGGGAAATGAGGGAATTTCTTTTTCCCTGCTTTTTTTTTTGCCCTCTGGGTGACTCTGGGCCAACTGTTCCCATTTCCTTCTCATTTCTCCTTCCTGGAACTTCAATTTGGGGCCCTGGCACTCCAAACCACCCGAATTTCAAGGAATATTTTGTGAATTGGTGGCTGTGTTCTGTGGGGAGAATTTTACTGCAGCCTCAATAATCAACAGTATCAAAATTTAGCTTTTTTTTTTTAAATTGTGTGCTGTTGCACAGAGGTATTTTAAAGGCAGGGTCCTGTAAAATTCAGTATTCTGGTTGTGTAAAGAGGAAAAACAGGATTTTAATCCATGTCAGTCACTCACTGGTGCAGCATTGCAACAGTTGGAAATAAAAATTTGACATTGCTGGGCTGGTAGTTGTTGTTTTGCTGCCTCAACAGCGCTAAGAAATGAGTTTACAAGTGGAAATTAGGAATAAAACCAACAAAAAAATGCACAGAACAAGCTGTGTGAACTGCCCTGCATTGCCAGCAAAACAAATTCCCCTGAAATAGCTTCAATTATTGTGTTTTTATTGGGCTGCATAAACATGCAAAACTTGTGCATCTCTGAGTCAGCCCCGGCGGGGTTTAATCCAGAATTTGCAGCAAAGGATTCCTTGATGTGGTTTCTGCACTTCCTCCTGCATTCAGGGTGTTTTATTCCTCTTTATTCCTCAATTTTCCTGAGGATTGACTGGCACCAGGGCAGGAATTCCAAAGGAATTCTGGTGAAACTGGAGCAGGGCATGAAATGAACTCCAATTATCTTAAAATTGTAATTATTCCAATAAACCTGACCATATTTGTATCATCAAACCATCTTCTCACAGTTCCAAATGTATAAAAATAGGATTTAAATGCTGCTTTTATTAAACTGGAGGGATGAACCTCCAAGGCCAAAAGGAAAGCAAAAGTGAGAAGCTGCTTTTTAATGACTGTGGAATAATTTTATTTTTTTCCATGGTTAAAGGAGCTCCTTTTCTAACCAAAATGAGTCATTTTGGGGATTTAAAGTGTAAAAATCAAATATCTTCAGTAGGTTTTGCATAAGTGGTGCTGATTAGCCAAAGGGTGCTGGTGAAACCAGAAAAATCTGCTGGTGAAATGATAAAAATAACGATAAAAAATGAATTTACTGCCCCCAGGGCTGATAAAACCCCAGAGTGACGAACAGGAAATGGGGGAGATTTATTATAAATTTAATCAGATGATAAAATCCACTTGGAGGGGGGAGGAAATAATGGGGAAAAATCGCCTGGAATTTGGTGTTTGGGATTCCCGGCGGGGCCACTTCCATGACAAAGGGACCGCGGGGCTGGAATGGCCCCGGGCTGGCGCTGCCCTGCCCTAACCTTGGCTGCCTAAGTCGCGATAGGAGCGACAGGGAGGGGATAAAACGCGAGAAAAACAAACAAAAGAAAAAAACCCCACCCAAAACAGAAAATAAAGCCCAAAAAAATCCAAAATCTACATGCCAAACCCCCAAAACTAAAAAGGAAAAAACCAACAAAAAGTCCCAAATATACACCCAAAAAGCTCCCTAAAATAATTTTTAAAAATCCCCAAAACACACCCATAAAGCTCCCAAAACAAACAAACAAAAAAAAATAAATTAAAAAATCCCAAATACACACCCATAAAGCTCCCTAAAAAAATTTTAAAAAATCCCAAAAACACACCCATAAAGCTCCCAAAACAAAAAATAAAATAAGAAACAGCCAAAAAACAAACTCTAAATACACATCCAAAAAACCCAAAAAAAGCAAAGCAAAAACCCAAAGAAAAACCCGAATGAACTCTGCTGAAATATCTTTAATTATTGCGTTTTTATTGGGCTACAGGTGGGATATAAACATGCAAAACTTGTGCATCTCTGAGTCAGCCCCGGCGGGGTTTAATCCAGAATTTGCAGCAAAGGATTCCTTGATGTGGTTTCTGCACTTCCTCCTGCATTCAGGGTGTTTTATTCCTCTTTATTCCTCAATTTTCCTGAGGATTGACTGGCACCAGGGCAGGAAAATGGTCAGAATTCCAAGGGAATTCTGGTGAAACTGGAGCAGGGCATGAAATGAACTCCAATTATCTTAAAATTGTAATTATTCCAATAAATCTGAATATATTATTATCGTCAAACCAGTCTCCTGAGTGAAGCCAATGTATAAAAATAGGATTTAAATGTTATTTTTACTAAAATGGAGGGATGAACCTTCAGAGACCCAGGTGCAAAGCAAAAGTGAGTTGCTGTGGCATTTTAATGACTGTGGAATACTTTTAATTTTCCCATGGTTAAAGCATCCCCTTTTCTGACCAAAACGAATCATTTTGGAATTTCGGGGGAGTTTAAAGTGCTAAAAAACCCAAAATCTCCATTGGACTCTGCATAAATTGTGTATGCACTTCACTGCTGGCCAGCACAGGGAGAAGCGGCGCTGGTGACATCAAAATCCGCCGCTGAGACCGATTTTTTCCATTTCTTCATAATAAAAATTAACGACACTGAACCCGCGCCCGGGGCCGCGTTTTCCCTCCAAAACCGCGCCGGGCCCGCGCGGCGAATCTGCGGCTCGGGCCTTGAGGCCCCGCAGCGCCCGGAAAAATTCCCGGAGGAACGGGGAAAAATTCCAGCGTGTCTGCGGGTGCGGGGGGCGGCGGCGGGCGGGCGGGCCGG
>VXBS01001949.1:75284-90907 GCA_013400255.1 Sitta europaea
CCCTGGTGGCCCCGGTGCCCCTCTGCCAGCCCCCGGTGCCCCTCTGCCAGCCCTTCCTGCCCCTCTGCCAGCCCCTCTTGCTCTCTGCGAGCCCCTCCTGCCCTCTGCGAGCCGTGGGCAGCCGGGCCGTGCGTGCCCGCAGGTGGGTCTGGCCGGGCGGGCTTGGCTCCAGCAGGGTGGGTGGGTCGGGGTGGGTCGGAGGGTGTGCGGTGCCCGAGGGAAGGGCTGTGGCTGCGGCTGCTGTGGGTATTTCGGGAGGGTTTTACCCCCGGCAGGTGCTGAGCACTGCCCAGCTTCGCCAGGGGAAGGGCACTGGCCTGAGGCTGCCAGAGGTGCAGGAGGGCTCGGACACCGCTCCAGGGAGGGATTTTGGGGTGGCTGTGCAGGGCTGGGGGATTTTGGGGAGTCCTTTAACCTCAGGCCGTTCTGTGATTCCCTTGTGTGCCGAAGCTTTACCGAGGAGGTGGCAGAAGAGTGAACTCGTGGTTTAAGTTGTCTTTATAGCAAAGGTGTTCTTCTAATGCTAAGGTGTTTCCCACGGTGTTCTTTAATGCTGTGGAATTTCTTCACTCTCAAGTCACTGGTTGTAGTTTTATTCCCGGTGAGCCCGGTCTGGGGTGTGGCTGTTGGGTATTTTGGCTAATTTAACTAATAAGTACAAATTAATTGTGACTATGATACACTGATACATTGAGACATGACAGCATTTGTAATAAGCAGTGTCTCTCACTGTGCAGAGTTTAAAATACAAATGAAACCCAGGATTGCTTTGCTAAGCAGGGGAGTGGCTCAGGAATGGGTGAGCTTCCCAAATTAGTGGGGATGTGTCTCTGCTGCTTGACAGGACCCTTCAGTGCTGGGCATTCCCGTGCCAGCTCTGGAGAATTGCTCCAGGTAAGGAAAGGGGGCTGCCTTTAAAAGCAGAGCCTCTGAGCTTGCTGCAATTGAGTATTTTTGCAAGGGTTTAAAAAAAAAATAATGAAAATAAAACACCTCTGCCCAGTCCTGTGGTGTTGGGAAAGGTTTGCCTGGTGTCAGCCTCAGCAGGAAAATGAAGCACCAAAGTCCAGCAGGTTGTTAGGAGCACAGAAAAAAAAACCCAACCCTGGCATGTGGCAGGAGAGATGCAGCAGTCCCTTATCTGCCTGGATTTAATAACCCTCGCAGGGGAAAAAAGGTAAATATTCAGTGGCTGCTACATTATATTGCTCTGCTAACTAGAGAACTCTGCCAATAGATTTAAATCCATTAATAAATTAAGGCTGGAGTGAAGTGTTTTCCTGCTGTCTTAGCTGGTTTTTGGTAAAATGGAAGCCTGGTGGAAGATTCTTTATCAGAGTGAGATTTTAGTGGTGGGAGAGCTTTCCTCTGGTTGGTGTTCTTTGAATTAATTGGTGATATCTGCTGGTTTTTGGTGAATATGTGTGCACCTAAAGCAGTGACCTTGATAAAATCCATCCTAAATCCAAAGTTTTTACTCCACTTGTTGAGAAATTTAACCTGAGGCTGAGTCAGGTTGTTCAAGTCAGTTATTTAAAATTAAGTAGTAATAAAGTCCTGGTATTTACAGCTTCATGTGCCTGCCACTGAGAGCCAGGTGCTTCTTGCACAATTCCCTTTCTCCTGCCTGGGTGATGATGGGGTTTTCAGTGTTGTTAGAGAAAGGCAAGGAGTGAAAACTAAAGGGACCTGAAATTACTGAACTTCCCTGTGTAACTCTCCTGAAGTTCTGCAAGGAGACCTGGGCCTTCTTAGAGGAGTAAAATGAAATAAAATACTTTGAGCACTATTTTTATATCTATATACAGCATCAATTAATGTGTTTCAAGTCAGAATTTTGACTTTCTTCTGCTTTTCCTCACTGGTCACTTTTACTTGCTGCTCCTGTCCTGCAGGCTTTGCAGACTGAGATGTTGTGGGCAGGGATGGAAATCCCAGGGGTATTTTTTGGTCATTCATTTTAAGCTTAAAGCCAGTTACAAATTTATCCCAGTGCTTCAAGGCTTTCCATCCTTCATTTTTCTGGATTTGAATCCCAGCCTGGTGTTGGCACTGGAGTAGAAGGGTGAAATTTCACTTGGAGGATAAAATATATCAATTAAATGTAACTTGTTGCCAGTGTTGTTGCTGGGCAATGTAAAATAGAAATATTGTGATTGTGGAAAAGCTTCCACGGGCTTGCAGGCAAGCAACAGTTCCTTGGGGATTGGCACTTAATAAAACTCAGTGATGCTGTGTGGTCCAGAGGCAGATGAGCAAAAAGATGATTCTTTCAATCAGTGAAGAGATGTTTCTGAAGAGAAACAGAGGAGGTGGAGGTACCAGAAAATTCCAAATACCAGGCTGGGGAAGTGAGCTGTGTGTTTGGGTTTGGTTCCCCTCCTGCCCTGCATCATTTCTGTAGGAAAAATCTCAATTTTAGTTGGAGTCAAATAGACAAGGAGCACAAGGCTGCTTTAAGTATTAATTTAATTTATAATTATTTAAATTTATAATTTAATTATATGCAGAAATCTTCTCCTTGTTCTGTGGGGTTCCAGGGCGTGTGGATCCCTGCAAACCCTGCAGGTTTTGGGGCAGGTTCTGCCCAAACTCTGAGCTCTCAGTGTGAATCCCATTTCCCCCCAGATTAACCCCAAAGGGAGCAGCTTTGCCCTGTGCCACCTTCTGGGGGTGGCTTTAATTCAACCTTGATGCAAAACCCAAATCCACCTCTTAAAATCCCTGCAGGAAACACTTCTGGCCGGAATTCCTATTTTCTATGTATAAAAAAAGCACCAAAAAATGCTTTTAATGGCAATATTTGTTGTTATTATTGGTCCCAAAGGGAGACACCTTTACCTGAAAGTGAAACCTGGCAGGGAGGGGCTGGAGCTTTGCTCCCAAATGCTGAGGGTTTGGCTCTGTTGGTTAAAGAAAGGCTGTGGTGAATAAAAATCCCATAAAAACCTCTCAATTCCCATTTCATCTCCAGCTCTGCTCAGCTGGAGTGAGGGCAGCTGCTTGGCATTTGGCCTCAGGGTTCCTCCTCAGGCTTGGGGTTTTGCACACTGCTCTTAGCATTGCTTCTCAGGGTTATATTTGGGGGATTTTTTAAACAAAAATGTGGATTTCATCTGTGGGGTTTAATACCTGTACAAATATCTGGGAATCTGGGCATTCCCTTGGAAAAAATCCCAATTTTTCCTGCCTGATGTTGGTTTGTGGGCTGAGGGTTTAGGGACTCCATTTAAGGGGAGGATGAGGATGAGGATGAGCTCCTTCCTGAGTTTTAGAGGAATTTAGAGATCTCTGACATGGTCGTGTTGCTTTTCAGAATTCCAAAATTCCATTTTTGCAGCATCAAGTGCAAGAATTTCTGTGCATTTCTGAGCTGTGGTTAAATTACTGACAGATTACTCTGCTGAGCATTATTCCATCCTAAAACCTTGTTGAGTTACTGTTTATTCCAAAAATAATGGAATTATTCAAGCTGTTATTATATTATTGGAATGTATATATTCCATTATCTGTATTATTGGAATAATATATTCCATTATGTTGGAATTTTTAAGTTGTTATTAAAAACTTGTGCTGTTCCACCTCTCTCTGAACTTTTTACCTGCACACTTTGTGTTAATCTGAAGTAGCAAATTTCAGTTTTTATACAGATGTATATTCAGTTTTTATATTAAATTTGTATTTATATCTGAGCTTACCTGCACACTGTGTTAATCTGAAGTAGCAAATTTCAGTTTTTATACAGATGTATATTCAGTTTTTATATTAAATTTGTATTTATATCTGAGCTTACCTGCACACTGTGTTAATCTGAAGTAGCAAATTTCAATTTATGTGTTTATATATTAAATTTATATGTCTATAAATTTAAATTTATAATTTAAATTTCAATGTATAATTTCAATTTATATAAATTTACAATACAAATTTCCATTTATCATTTCAATTTATATAAATTTCTAATACAAATTTCAATTTACATTTCAATTTTCAACTTACAAAACCTGCAGATTTCAGTTTCTATTTTAAACCCAGCCCAGCTGTCCCTGTGCCCATCTCTTTATGCTCAGCCTAAGTGGATTTAACAGAGAGTTGATTTTTATGGCTGCTGCCTCTTCACTCCAGTGATCTTCCAGAGAGTTTTTATCACCTTGGGCCAGTAAAAAACCCTAAAACCAGCAGCTGGAAATAAAATTTTCCCTAAAAGAGGGGGGATGAGGTTTTGCTCCAGCATCCTTCTCTAAGCCATGAATTAGAGCTGCTTCTTCAGGAGAGCAACTTAAATTTGATTTATTTGTACAAATCTTGTCTTTCTTTCCTTGGCCTTTTTGATATTTTTGGGGTGCTTTTGAGGGATTAGTTTCATTTATTTTAATTTTTTAAAGTTCTTTAAGAGCTTTGGGTTGAAATAAAACAATTTTCCTCCTCCATCCTCTGTGAGCCATGAATTAGAGCTGCTTGTTCAGGAGAGCAGCTTGATTTATCTATGCAAATCTTGCCTTGCTTTCCATGGTATTTTTGAGGGATTAGTTTAATTTTTATTTTTTTTTTAATTTCTTTAAGAGGTTTGGGTAGAAATAAAACAATTTTCCTCCTCCATCCTCTGTGAGCCATGAATTAGAGCTGCTTGTTCAGGAGAGCAGCTTGATTTCAGAGCAGCAGTGATGGCTTTGGGCTGTCTTTGGAGTGACCAGCTTTCTGAGCAATTAATGAATGATAATTAATGAACAGACAGGGAGTGCAGCTCGGTGTCTGGGAGCAGGAGGAAGGATCTTGTGCTGGCTGGAGTTTCCCAGCTCTAGAACTCAGCTCACTCACGTGGTGATTGCTGCAAAATCAGATTTATCCCTGGCTTTGGACCAAAAGCCTGGGCAAAGGGACTGTGGGAATTTCTCTGTTTCCAGCTCCTCCCAGGAGGTGTTGGGAGTCTGAGTTTGGGGCACTGTCAGCTGAGATTTCATTGAGTTAGGGGCTGTCTTGGTTCAGCTGGTTGCTGTTTGACAGGGCAGTTATCCTGTCGATAGAACAGTGGGGATGTGATTGCCCAAGTGCTGATAAAATCACCACCACTTCCATTTGGGAGCTCTCAGGGAGTTCAGGAAGCTGGTTGGGTTTGGTTGATCAGTGTAACTCGTTCAGAAAGCTCCAGGGAAAAGTTAAAATGCTTCAAAAACACGGATCATATGGGAAAATAAAAATTGGAGGGGAAGTTGTGACAGCAGGTGAGCTGGGAGAAGCAGAAATTCCAAAAGGAGCAGTTTAGAGATGTTTGATTAATAATCTGTGTATTTATCAAAAAGAGCATTCAGATTCTGAGAGTGTCATCCAGAATGTTGTAAAACCTCCTCAGGAAAATGCTGTTCATGCTTTAATATTCTTAATACACTTTGTGTTCCCTTCTAACTGCAGAGGTGCAGGTGGCTGAATTATCCAAGTTTTGGAGCTACAGATCCAGCACTTGTTCCTTTTCCAGCTCTGGAATGATGAATTCCTAATTTTTTCTTCTGCTTTTTAACAGGAACAGGAAGGTGGTGGATTACTCCCAGTTTCAGGAATCAGATGATGCTGGTAAATAACTTAAAAAGTTATTTTTCCTTAATCTCCTTGGGCTGGAGCAGCTCATTATTGCCATGCATATTAATTGTTCTGCTTCTAATCACATCTTTAACTCCTATTCCAAGGAGTTTCTGTTCTTCACAGCCTCAACTGTTAATAAGTATTTGAAAATATAATGATTCTCATCTGTTTTGTATTAAACAAACAATGGTGATAGAAATCTTATTATTTAATGCTGGTATTGTTGTAGTGCCTCGAGGCTGTTGGCAGCAATGCCTGCCTTGCTCTATGCTATGTTCTGGGGCAGAGGCTCCTTGATGCCACTTTTTTCCACAGGAAAAGATGTTTTCCATTTATTTTATGGCTCAACATTTGGGGGGGTAGATTGCAGCTTAAAAAAAAAAAAATATAATCTGTGTGAATTAACAAAATATTGCCGGATTTGGGGAAAATGTCATTTCTGGATGACATTTCTAAAAAATATAATCTGTGTGAATTACCAGAAGGTTTCTGGAATATGTTTGGAGTTCTTGGAAGATAAAGTCAATGCTGAGGTTGCACTGATAATTAAAATGAGACCAATAGGCATAATTCTTAATTACAGTGCTTTAATGCCTTAAATATTATATTGTGTAAGAGCTGTAAGGAGTTCTGCTGTAAACTCCTTTAATGCCATCCTTTGTCCCATCACAGACAGTAAATAGTGTCTGCTGCTAGAAATACACATGGATTTTGATTTTGAATGTAGAATGAGTGTTTTTTATTCCCCTGGGTGAGAGTTGACTGTACAGAGCATTTTCATGGTGCTGTTGGCAGAGCAAAGGTGAAAATCAGTGCTTTCAACCAGCACTTGGCTTCCACCAGGGGGATTTTGAAGCTCTGGGCTGTTTTTCTTTGTGGTGTGCATGAGCTAAGCAGTTGGAGTTTGAGGAGAGCAGCTTGCTGGGCTGAGGGTGATGCCCTCCTGTGCTGTCCTGTGCAGATGATGATTATGGAAGAGATTCGGGTCCCCCCTCCAAGAAAATCCGTTCATCTCCCCGGGAGGCAAAGAACAAGAGGAGATCTGGCAAGAATTCTCAGGAGGACAGGTAAAAAGAGCTTTTCACCCCTGGGGAGCCTTGCTCAGAGCCTTGTCCTGTGTGTGGGAGCAGCATCTTCTGAGAGGGGAGGCTGCAGTCAGGAATTCCAGAGTGCAGGAGGGGTTCCATGGGACTGGGAGCTCAGGGCTGAGGGAGACACTGAGAGGGAATTCCAGTGAAATTGAGAAGTCAGTCAGGGCTGAGAGGGAATTCCATGGGATTGGGAGCTCAGTCAGGGCTGAGAGAGACCCTGAGGTAGGATTCCAGTGAAATTGGGAGCTCAGTCAGGGCTGAAAAACCCTGAGGTGGAATTCCATGAGGCTGGGAGCCGAGGGCTGAGACCCTGAGGTGGAATTCCATGAGGTTGGGAGCTCAGTCAGGGCTCAGACCCTGAGGAGGTTTGTTCCTGATGGCAGTAGACAAGGAAATCAAGTGTGAGAGCCTTGTCAGTAGCTGCTCCATCACTCCAGTGGCTCCAGGGGCAGCTGGAATGCAGGGATGTGATCCAGGCAGGAGGATTGGCACTGCTGATCCTCAGGTGCAGCTCCTGGCCTGTGTGCTGCTGCATCCCTGTGGGGCCAGGGAACCTCTGGGGCTCCTGGGGCTCCTTCTTCCTCATTTTGGGTGATCCATAAACACAGAGCTTGCTTTGGGAGCTGAGTTGCTCCAGCAGCCTTAGTGCTGCCCTATGAAAAGTGGGATTTTCCTGTAGAATTTCCATTTTACTGTCCCCTAATGATTGCTGTGAGACCTTTGAAATAAATTTTAGACTTTTGAAATCACTTTTGAAATAATTTTTATGTTTTCATGGCAGATTTCAGCCTCAGGGATGGAGGTTCTGCCAGTTGGGTCTTGTTCTATCACCCCAAGGTGTCTTTTATTTTCCAAATCAATCAAATGATCAAATCATTTGAGAAAGCTTAGACCAGACATGTGCCAGTTGAGAGCAACGTGCACAGAAGGGGATCTAAAAAATGACATAAAGACAAGTGCTAACTAAAAATCTATTCAGGATAAACCTTTATTTCATTTATAGACTGCATACAAACCATCCAAATTGTAGCTAAAATGGAAGCCATGTGGATTGTGGGTTGGTTTGAGAGTGAAGTGCATGGTTCACCTCAGTCTGATTATTTCCTGCCTGCTTTAAGTTTATCTGTGATTCAGAGTTTGAACATTATCTTCCCAACCATGGTAACTCCCCAGACAGCTGAGTAATCCTGAAGAATGTCCAGGAAAAGTGAAAGATCTCAGCCTAGACACTGGTTTGCTCTTTAAGAATTGTTATTTTTCCACACAAGAGGGACTGAAATCAAAGTTGAGGCAAGCACTCAGACTTTATCTTCTTCATTTGCAGTGAGGATTCAGAAGACAAAGATGTGAAGACTAAGAAAGATGATTCACACTCAGCAGGTAACTGATTGCATTTTGTGTCTTTAAATCATGTCTCCACACCTGTGAGAGTTGCAGGAGGAGAATTTGAGACAGAAAAGAAATAATTCTGATTTATTTTAAGTCAGATGCTGCCTCTGCTGCTGCCCACCTAGATTTGGGAGAATGGATTTTTTTGTGTAATGTGATAATCCTATAAAATTTGTCTTCACAAGTGGCTAGATCTGTTGATCCCTTCCCTGCAGCTTTTATCCAGAAGGAGGCAAAAAACTTCTCTTGGTGCCTTTTCCTTGCAGATGAAGATTTTGGCAGCGAAGACGACGACGTAGGAGCCGACGATGGCAAAGCTGACAGTGACTACGAGAGCTCACAAAAAAGCAAAAAAGGAAAGAAGGCTAAACCAGACAAGAATAAGAGAGCAGCCTCCAAATCCAGGAAAAGGCCTGCAGGTAAAGTGGTTATTTTGCAGTGGAAAATACTGGGGGGTTTTTGTTTGAGTAAGGAAGGTGTCGATGAGGCTGAGTTGTCTCCGAGTAGCTCAGTGAGTGTTTAACCCCTCCTGAGTGGCCTGGTTTGGCCCTGTGCTGCCTCAGGCAGGAGCTCTGTGCTCTGCACTCCCCACAGTTTGGGTTTTTTGCTGCAGAGGACAGCGAGGATGAGAAGGAGGATCACAAAAGCGTCCGTCAGCAGCGGCAGGCGGCCTCCAAAGCGGCCTCCAAACAGAGGGAGATGCTCATGGACGATGTGGGCAGTGAGGAGGAGGAGCAGGAGGATGATGAGGCACAGTTCCAGGAGAGTGAGTACATGGGATTGCAAAAAGGGGCACAGCTTGCTTTTTGGCTGGGACACCGAGGACAGAAATTGTCCTTGTGCTTGCTGTGTGTCTGTGTAATAAAATCGTCATTTTTAGTTTCACATGTAGAATTTGTGTTCCAAGTCTGCAGCAAAGGGGTGTGTGTGTCCTACAGAATCTGTCTTCACAAGTGGAGGGATCTGGTGATCCCTTCCCTGTAGTTTTTATCTAGAATAAGACAAAAAACTTCATTTTGGTGCCTTTTCCTTGCAGATGAGGATTTTTTCCCAGAGGTGTGAGTGTGTGTTTTCCAAACCTGTCTCTATTTTCCAAAGATCTATTTCTTTGTAAGCAGCCCTAAAGGATAATTGTCAAGTTCTCAAATGCTTCTTGCTGTCCCTTTGGCATTGCTGATGTAAAATCCCAGTCAGGTTTTGTCCCACAGCAGATAAATGGAAGCCCACAAGGTCTCAGAGGCTGTGTCCACAATTTAACTGGCAGGTCTCAGCTGTATCTTCTCCATCCTTTTTATCCCCCAAAAAACTAAAATTTCCTTATGCTTCCAGCAGATTCTGGAAGTGATGAAGACTTCCTCATGGAAGATGATGATGACAGTGACTATGGCAGTTCAAAAAAGAAAAATAAGAAGGTCTCCAAGAAATCCAAGCCAGAGAGGAAAGAAAAGAAAATGCCCAAGCCCAGGCTAAAGGCTACAGGTGAGTCTGTGCAGTGAAGGTTTCTCAGTTCAAAACCCAGATTTTCTTTTTGCTGCAGAAGGTTTGGTAAAAATCTTGGGGTCACAGGCATCCAGAAAAATGCTGAAGGGCCAAAATGCCACGATTTAAAGCAGCAGTGTGGGATAATGAGCTGGGTTTAATTCTTCCTGTAGGGGTTGGATTGGTATCTGTGTCTTGATGGTAAAATCTCCTAGTACTGAAAACCTTCCCTGCTTTCTGACTTTGTGTCTCACAGCCAAATAACAATTTGTTGTTGGTTTGTTTGGGACTTTGAGATGTTGTCAGGGTGGGGAAGTGTGGACCAAAGGAAAACTGGATGCATTTCTGCAAGAAATATCAGATGATAACAGCAGTGTATGTTCTGCTTTGACAAGAGCTGTGTCCATTTATGATGTCCCATCCAGCAATTAGCCAGGACTTGCAATTAAGCAGCTTTTAAATCTTGTTAGATTGATTTCACTTCAGCTCTGCTAATTGGGAGTGCTAAAAACGCTGTGGCTGTGCTCAAACTGCTGCTGAAGGACTTGGAGATCCCATTTGCTGTGAGTTTTTCTGCTTTTGCTGCTGCTGAGTTTTACAAGGTTTTTCTTTTTCCAGTGACCCCCAGCCCAGTGAAAGGCAAAGGGAAGGCAGGTCGCCCCACAGCTTCCAAGGCAACAAAAGAAAAGACCCCATCCCCCAAAGAAGAGGATGAAGAGCCTGAAAGTCCCCCAGAAAAGAAAAAATCAGCCAGCCCTCCACCAGAAAAGTCAGGGGATGAGGGATCTGAAGATGAAGCACCCTCTGGTGAAGATTAAAATGGCAGTTGAGGAAAATCTTTGTTTAAAAAAAAAAAGAAAAAGGAAAAGAAAACAATACTTAGGGGTAGAACACGGTTTTGGCTGTGGCTTGACTCATGGGCTTTGAATGCTGTCTTTACTTTCAGCTGTTTAATACAGTGTATTCTTTTTTAATAAGAGGAAACCCTTCTACAGTAATATTTTGAAGTCAATGTTCTCTGTTGGCCATTCCGTTCTCCCTCCCCTGCCAAATCTGAAAAGCCATTTGAGACAAATTAACAGACCATTCAATATTTTATTTTTTTTTTCCAAGGGATACTGCAGTTGTGAAGCAATAAGGTTTGAGACTGATCTGTGGAAACCATATTTACAAATCTTTTAAGTAGAATAGATTTTCCCAGTGCTGGTAAGAGCTGTTTAAAACTATTATTCTGTATTTGGAATATATGGAAAAAAAATAATGAACCTCTGCTTTAACAGATTTTGAGATACTCTCAGTAAAAATGTTGGTGTAATTCCAGTGGAGGAGGATGGAGCAGGAGGAATCCTGTGTTTCTTGGATTCAGGCACGTTTTTCATGGAAAGCAATCAAACCTGGAGGTGCTCCAGTGTCTTTGATTTAGAAAAGACCCTCCAGTCAGGCTGAGAGATCTTTTGTCTCTGCTGGATAGAAAACTCTTCTGCTGTAGGCAAATTGCAGCCCATTCCAGATAAATTCAGATAGTCAACCTACAGCCTTCCCACATCCATTCACCCTCATTTTGTTCCTTCTGTAGAGGGGCAGAACAGGGAAGAGAAATTGCAAAATCATTTTAAAAAACTGCTTTCCATTGGGTGTCATGGAAAATGTATTTATTGTAGCTTTTTCCAAGGGAAAAAGCCCACAACAAATTAATGGATAATGTAAAATGAAAATTCTTCAGCTTTTGGGGTGAGGGATGTCCTTTTGTGGGTGTGAGCAAAGGGTTCCTGGGGTGCTCTGGTCTCTTGAGATCCCATGAGTCAGGCCTGAGTGTTTCTCTTCCCTCCCTCCTGCTGCCCTCAGCAGAGCTCCAGGGATCCCTGGAGAGGGAGGAGGGGGCACAGTGGGCACTGAGCAGCTCCAGGGGCCCCTGCCCTGCCCCTCCCTGGGGGATCTGGGGGATCAGCTCCCACCCTGGCTGTGGGATTTGTGGGATCACCTCCCACCCTGCCTGTGGGATTTGTGGGATCACCTCCTCACCCTGCCTGTAGAATTTGTGGGATCACCTCCCACCCTGCCTGTGGGATTTGTTCCCCTCCTGGCTGTGGGATTTACTCAGTCCCCTCCTGTCTCTGGGATCAGTTCCTCACTCTGGCTATGGGATCTGTTCCCCTCCTGGCTGTGGGATCAGCTCCCACCCTGCCTCTGGGATTTTCTCCTTACCCCTGCTCATGGAATCAGCTCCTCTCCCTGCTGTGGGATCAGCTCCCACCCTGTGGGATCTGTGGGATCAGCTCCCACCCTGTGGGATCTGTGGGATCAGCTCCCACCCTGGCTGTAGGATCTGTGGGATCAGCTCCCACCCTGCTGCCTCCTGAGCTGGCTGTGCTGTGTGTGCTGCTGGAGCTGGGAGCAGCTGGGGTCAGGACACCCCTGGCAGAGCAGTTCAATGTGTTTTTATCCTTTCTTCCTTTTTTTTTCGTTTTCTAAACTTCATTAAACTCCACCAAACCAACCTTGCTTTTCACACCCTCGAGTTTTCCACCACGTTTACTGGTGGAAACATTGAAAACTGGACCTGCCATTTTTATTTTTATTTTTCCCTGAAACCCTCTGTGCTTCAGTCCATTGCTCACATTCTCTTCAGGCTGACAAGCTTTGCATCCTTCTTGTATTTTGGGGTTTTAGTTTTTCTCCCAGAAGTACCCAGCCTGTAACCAGCCTCTGGAAGGTAACATAAGGCAGCTAATTAAGAGTTGGGATTTCTGGTGCACGTGGCAGCAGAGTGTGGGTCCTGTTGGAGCTTTTGGAGAGTTCTTAGATCTGATAAATGTGATCAGGAAGGGCCCTGAATCCGTAGGGAGCTGAAGATGCTGAGCTCAGGTGGAATATTGGAATATTCCCCAGCAGCTGAGTGATTGTCCTGTGTCATTCCCTAGCCCTGGATTTTATTGAGGCTGGTAAATTCCTTTCCCTTATAAAAATTGAAATTCTCTAACGTTCTTGACTCTCATGGAACTACTGTTGCCGTTACAATAAAGATGATGTTTCATTGTAAATCTATTTTTTTTTAATTTTTATTTTTTAAATGCGGTTTGATTTTTTATTTTTTTCTTTCCAGAACAGCTTCAGGCTGCAGGGAGATCTCAGTCTTGAAAAAGAAAATGTAATCCTCTCTCCTTTCCCACACCTTTCCCACCTGCTGGATTTCTGGGAGAGCAGAAATTCCTTCAACTTCTTGGGTAATTCTGGGAAAATAAAAGGCCACACTTGAAAAATCAAAACCATTTGGGGGTAGCAAACACTTCTGCAAATCTCTGGTGCCAGAGTTGTTCCCCTGTTCCAAGCTCTACTCTTCTCCATTGGGTTTTTAGGTTTTTTTTTTAATTCAGGTGTACAAGGAGAATTCCTGCTTCTTCACCTGCCCCACACCAGGTGTTTTCTGAAGTGGAATTCCTGAATCTCCCCTCAAATGTATTTTTGGTTGGTTTATTTTGTTCTTTCCTGGCAGTTAAGAAAAGTTAAGGCTGTGAGACATCCTTGTTGTTTCAGTTCAGCTTTGGGATTGTTTTATCCTGGCAAGTTTGGCCCTTGATTTCACAGAACTCTTCTGCTTTCTCACCTTTTCCTGGGGTGTTGGAGGCTGCCTGATGCTTTTTCTGAGTGTCTCACACCCCAAACACTGAAAATCCCAGATTTTGAGGATTTTGTAACTTTTTCTAAAGCTGTTTTGCTGATTGGTGCAAACACTAAGCCCTAATGGTCTCTGTTAGAAATCCAGCAATTTCACGTTTTTACAGACAGGAGAATATTGTCAAGGTGAATATTTTTATTATTTTGAATATTTTTATTTTACCATACGTGGTTTTTCAGCAGCAGCAGGCTTCACCTTTTTAAATGCCCATTGGAATTAATTTGTATTAAACATTCTGGAAGGGAAGCTGGGAAAATGATTTTCATGTTGGTGGAGCAGAAAATTTCCTTCACAGGAGGAAACTGAAAAGATCCTCTGTCCCACAGCTGTAATTTTGGAGCCTTTGCAGAGAGGTAAAATGGATTTATTCCAAAATTCAGTCAGTCTCCAGCCCTTGATCTTAAAATTTCAGTCCCTGAATCCACCACATCCAACTCTGCTTTGTGCCAACATCCTGCCTTGAGCTTGTGGAAATCAGGCAAAATCTGCAATTTCAGCTGGGATTTTGTGCTGAGGGGGTTTGGTTCAGTTCCAGAGGGGTCAGGAGGGGCTGAGGAGCTTTGAATCAATTTTCATTTCCTCAAGGCAGAGAGTGAGGGGAGAGAAACAGCCCCGCCAGGGCAGAGGCACAAATCTGGAATTCCTGGTTTGTTTGGTTTTTTTCCTTTTTTTTTCCCCCTTTTTTAAATTACTGTTCCCTCCACTGATGGTCACAAAAGTACAAAATCCCCTGAGGCAGCCAGGTGAGGGAGGGAGGGAAGGAATCTGCCCCATTTTGGAATTCTGGAAGCTTTTGGAGCTGTAGAAAACTTGGTGCTTTTTGCTTTCTGTCCTTTGTTCGTGAAGTGTTTATTTTTCTAACAGATCCTAGCGTTGAACACACAGTTCCTAAAAGCTACAAACTGATGCAGGAGTTTTGATATTTGGTGGAGAATTCATTCATCTCTTGGAGGGGAGGAAATGGAGCAGTTTGGAAGGGATGCTGTCACGGAGTACTTGGTGGCATTTAGGATTTTGAGGGGGGGGTTGTGTCACATCTGTACGTGGAAATTCAAAATCCTGTGTGTATCTGACCAAACAGAGCATTTCCCTGCAGTTCTAGGACACTTAAATCCAAGTGCTGATGGAATAGAAGCAACACTAACCCTTGGTTCTGGCTGTCCAGGAGGATTTTTGGGGTTTGATTTTTTTTTTTTTTTTGAGCCCATCAGAGCAGGGAGAGCCGACAGCGCCCTTCAGAGACCTCCCCAAGCCCAGCCTAGCTCTAAATCAAATCCCACACTTCCCACTTGAGTAGCTGAATGTGTTTTTTTTTTCATGGAACTCTTCCTACCAAACCTTGGCTCTGTGGGGGTGCTGGCTGTGCCCGTCGTGCCCGGCATGCTCAGTGTGACTGCAAAGCACCCGTGTGCAAACGCTCTGTACAGTGGGGCAGGGGTTTTTTATATATATATTTTGGGAGGGGGGGGAGGAGGGGGGGTGGAGATCCTTGAAATCAGCTTAAGCCAGACTTAAATGTGTGTAAAAGCCCCCGAAATCTTCGGTGTGTGAGTGTGGGAGTGTCTGACATCCCCATTCCCTTTGTGTTCTCAGCTTTCGTGAGGTTTTAGTTTCTTTTTTCTTTTTTTTTTNCCTCCACTGATGGTCACAAAAGTACAAAATCCCCTGAGGCAGCCAGGTGAGGGAGGGAGGGAAGGAATCTGCCCCATTTTGGAATTCTGGAAGCTTTTGGAGCTGTAGAAAACTTGGTGCTTTTTGCTTTCTGTCCTTTGTTCGTGAAGTGTTTATTTTTCTAACAGATCCTAGCGTTGAACACACAGTTCCTAAAAGCTACAAACTGATGCAGGAGTTTTGATATTTGGTGGAGAATTCATTCATCTCTTGGAGGGGAGGAAATGGAGCAGTTTGGAAGGGATGCTGTCACGGAGTACTTGGTGGCATTTAGGATTTTGAGGGGGGGGTTGTGTCACATCTGTACGTGGAAATTCAAAATCCTGTGTGTATCTGACCAAACAGAGCATTTCCCTGCAGTTCTAGGACACTTAAATCCAAGTGCTGATGGAATAGAAGCAACACTAACCCTTGGTTCTGGCTGTCCAGGAGGATTTTTGGGGTTTGATTTTTTTTTTTTTTTTGAGCCCATCAGAGCAGGGAGAGCCGACAGCGCCCTTCAGAGACCTCCCCAAGCCCAGCCTAGCTCTAAATCAAATCCCACACTTCCCACTTGAGTAGCTGAATGTGTTTTTTTTTTCATGGAACTCTTCCTACCAAACCTTGGCTCTGTGGGGGTGCTGGCTGTGCCCGTCGTGCCCGGCATGCTCAGTGTGACTGCAAAGCACCCGTGTGCAAACGCTCTGTACAGTGGGGCAGGGGTTTTTTATATATATATTTTGGGAGGGGGGGGAGGAGGG
>VXBS01001949.1:99230-124002 GCA_013400255.1 Sitta europaea
GGGGAGCGGAGCGGGTCCAGGTGGGGCTGGGGGAGCGGGTCCGGAGCGGGGCAGGTGGGGCTGGGGGAGCGGGTCCTGCCCGCCCCGAGCCCCCCCCGACAGCCCCGGGCGCCCGCACTTCTTCCCGCACTCCTCATCCTTGCGGGGACCGCGCTGGGTTAAAGATTCCTGACCGGGCGGAGAGTTTGGGAAGCGGGATGGACTCGCAGAAATCCTGAAGGCTTGCAGGGACAGGTCAGTGAATCCTCGGGATCCAAGCGCCTGGAAAAGCGGGGGGTTCGTTACACCTGGTTGTAGGTTCTGCTTGGGTTTGGTGCCTCCCCTTCTGCCGCCTCCACAGCCGTCCCTAAATGCCGTAATGGGGGTAATTCCAGGGATTCCTGACCTTGGCAGGGCTCGAGATTTTGGTGGTAAAACGCTGTCGTTGTTTATGAAAAACATAAACTACCAGACTCATTTGTCTTCCCGTGGATGACAGCTTTAGGAGGAAGGGAGAAGCACTAAAATAAACTTACTCATTTTATGCTGGTGATGGCCAAAGCTGGCAAGATGCTCGATTTTCATTTTTGTGTTTCAAACAAACAAACACAAAATTGGAAGGGAAACGTATCAGGAACAGCTTTCCTGGGGCTCATCTGGACCTGTCTGTCTCATGATCAGCACAGAGAAAGTGGCCAGGCTCAAAATCCCATTTTTGCCCTGTTCTGGTTCTAGATGTGGTTCAGAAAAGCAGCCTTTATGTGTGTAACATGAGAATATCTCCGAATTTGTAGAAATAGAACATGAGTAAGAACTTCAAAAGTACCCAAATGACCTGGGCACTGAAGTCATGCAGACACTCCTGAAAAACGTGTACCAGCCTTGAAACCTTTGCTATTATTCACCCCACCTGCAATTTTCTTTCTTAATTTTTTTTTTTTTTTTTTATTCTTTCAAATATGTGATGCTACCTGAACTTTCTGACATCACCCAGAGCTGCTTCCCCTCGTGGGGAGTGGCACTGGAGCCAGACTGCCAACCCTGGGATTCCAGGCTGTGCCTAAAACTCTGGATTTTATTGCCACGAGAACATCGTGGAAGCCAAGAGGGCTTGGCTTGTGGGATTTGGAAGGGGGGTAAAAAAAAAGGATTAGAAATTTGATATGGATAACAATCCTGTTTATCAGGGTATTTCAGGGTATAAACTGATTTTGGGATTTAGGGAGGAAACTCTCCTTGCCGTGGCTGCTTTGGGGATATTCCCTGACAAATGGGGGCTGTGCAGGGAACACTCAGGGAATTCTGAGGGTGCTGCGTCTTCTTCCTGAGGTCCCAAGGGAAGCACCTGAAGCTCCAGGTGTTCCAGGAGGCTGCTGCTGTGTGCAGAACCAGCACCTTTGGACCAGTAAAGCAGTCGTGGGTGCCTCAGTGTGCTCCAGGCAAACTCCACCAGCAGCAGCGTTTTGAAGGAGCAAAATCCCTTTTTATCAGCTGATTTTTGTCCGTGTCTTTGCTGTGTCCACGGTGGGAGAGGCTGGAATCACTGGCCTGATCCCTGAGCTAAAAAATACAGCCCTGGGTCTACTTTATCTTCGCCAGAGTCCCTAGGAAATGATGTTTAGCATAAACTCTTGGTAACCTTTTCCCCAAACTGTTTATTTCGCTGGAGCACTCAAGTGGCAGAGCTGGGGAGGGGAGGAGGGGTGCTTTTGGTTTTTCCTCCCAGAGTTTCATCTCTTTTCTCCTCAGCAAAGCCTCAGCACAGAGCTCAGGGTGGTGGCTGGGCTCTCCTGGCTGATGGCATTGGGAGTGCAGCCTCTTAAAAATAAAGAAATCACCTTAGTGCCATGCTCAGGGTCTGTTTTCCTCCTCTGATTTACCCCCTTCAGGGGTTTGCAGTGCTTTTGTCACAGTGGGGATGGCTGAGCCTTCCAGAGGAGCTGTGACTTGGTGTTCATCCCCCAGGAGTGGCTGCTTTAGGGGCTTTTAATGTGCTGCTGTCTCCTCATCGTGGCTGAGGCCACATCAAAGCAAAGCTTGGCCCGTTGGGTGAAATTTGGGGGGGTTTGAGATGGATTTGAAGCTCTGAGGGAGCCAGCAGGGAGAGCAGCAGAGGGGTGGGAGGTGATGCTTGGGGTGAGCAGGGAATTGCAGGTGTAAAGCAGGGAGAGCAGAGGGAATGGAGCCACAGAACCCCAAAACAGGCTGGATTTCCTCAATTTGGAAATAATCCCAGCAGGTGATGATGTCCTGTGGGTCCTGGAGTGGGCAGCCAGCCTAGAACAGCTCCTGGTAGCCAAACCCCAGCCCAAACAGCCAAACCCCAGCCCAAACAGCCACTGTGACAAGTCTTGTGACCCCTCAGCCATGCTCAACCCATGATTAAAGCTGAGTGTGGAGCAAGGGAGTCATGAGAAGCTCGTGAGCAGCTGTCAGCTCTTCTCAGTGCTGATTTCTTGCCTTCTGATTGCTTCATGTCAGACATCCAGCCTGCCCCTGTGAGAACAGGGACCCCCAGCTCAGCTGGGCAAGGGGATGGAGACCCCCAGGGAGGAATCCTGGCTTTTAAGAAGCAGAGGGAAGTTTTAAATCTGTCCCTGCAAGGTAATCGAGCGTGGGTCTGCACAGTCTTGCACTCACCACAAAGAAAAGACTGGGAAGGCAGTAAAATCCAGGATTGTTTACCAGTTCTGCACCCCAGTGTTGTGTTAACAAGACTGATGATGTGAAACCTGTCCTGCTCCTTGTGCTGCTGTTGCTCCTCACTGCTGGAAGGAGCTGAGCCTGTGTCCTGGAGCTGCAGAAGTTGCTGATGTGCCCAACCCGCTGAGCTGTGGAGTTGCTTGTTCAGAAAACAAAGCTGAGTGGAACTCTGAGGCCACCATTCCATTCCTCTTTGCCTGCCTGGTGTTCCTTGGAGGTCTCCTAATTTGTGCCCTTCCTCCTTGTTTTCATATCCTAAAATGTCAGTTCCTCTCGCCGTCCCCAAATATTTGCTTAACATTTTGCCAGCCTGCAGCAGAGGAGAAGCAGACCCCTGTGAACATTGTCTGGCAAAATAAGGAGGAATGTGGTCCCAAAGGCTCCTTTGTCTCGGGCTGGAGGCGCCTGGAACACACACAGCCAGGAGCAGGTGCCCCATTTGCAGCTCTGAACCTTTTTCCCTCCTCTCTCTTGCTGCACATCAGCGAAAGGGAAATGCTCTTAGCCCACATCCCAGGGACTGGCCCTGTCCTTCATCCAGGGAAACCTTGTGGGCTGTTCATTTGGGGATTTCAGAGCCAGCTCTTGGTGACCTGCAGCTGAATTCTCATCGTGGCCAGGGCTGGGACACTCAGGAGGTTTAAGGTTGGCCTCTGGCAAAGTAATGAGGTTTATTTGAAAATAGAAACTTAAAGCTTTTTCTGGTCTGTGAGGGGTGGAAGTTTTTCCCTTCAATCAAGGGAGCTGTTCTGGGAGGTTTTTCCACCTTTGTTTTGTTGGGAGCTGAAGTTCTCCGTGGTGGTTTGTCTGCAGGAGCTGGGACTTCAGGAAAAGCAGAAATACAATGAGTGCAGTGACTCAAATCCGTGCAGGTTGTCAGCACTCAGGAGACATTAACGTTCCCCCAGGCAGGCTGGAGCCAGCTCCAGCAGCAACGTGCACAGAGCTGTGGGCAGCACCGAAATCCTGCTTTAGATTTATGGCTTGAGACTTTGGGTGAAATGGGGCGTGCAAGAAAATCCCCGGATCACACTTTCCTTCCTAAACATTAGGAGTGAATCCTGCTGGGATCTGACTTCTGCATGAAGGGGCTGAGTGAGGCTCAGACCTCAGCTCTGGTGCTGCTTACATCCCAATTCCCTGTTGTTAATTTAGGATTAATGAGCAGAGCTGGCTCTTGGGTGGGGTTTGAAGTGGGTGCGACCAAACCCGTCCAACCTTAACCGGACCTTGTGAGTGATTTTATCCCTGATGGTGATTTTGTGCTTTTTCCATCAGTCTGGGAATGTTGGGCTAGATCTGCCTCTGCAGCAGGCTCTGCCACTGCTCCGGGGTGTTTCCCTGTTCCCTCCCCTCTCCCAGGGCTGTGGGCTCAGCGTGGAGAGGAAATACCCAAAGTGGTTTTTGGTCACCTCCAGGTGACACCGAGCATCCTGTAGCGCTCACCCTGTGATCCCCTCGCTCTGGATTCTGGCACGAATTACCAAATTCTCCCTTTGGAGCTGTGCAAAGAGAATAAAGGATCCTTGTGGTCACGGGGCCAGCGCTTCCCTGGAGGTCGCGGGCGGCTCGAAAATCCGGAGCACAAAGGGACAAGGAGGTGACAGTGGCAGCGGGCTCGTGGCGTGACAGGGCAGGGCTTTGTGTGGCCTGAGGTGCGCTCGGGAATGCCAGCGCACGGCTCCTGTGCCTTTGGGAATGCCAGTGCCAAAGGGTTTCTGTGCCTTTGGGAATGCCAGTGCCAAGGGCTCCTGTGCCTTTGGGAATGCCAACAAACGGCTCCTGTGCCTTTGGGAATGCCGGTGCCAAAGGCTCCTGTGCCTTTGGGAATGCCGGTGCCAGAGGCTCCTGTGCCTTTGGGAATGCCAGTGCCAAGGGCTCCTGTGCCTTTGGGAATGCCGGTGCCAGAGGCTCCTGTGCCTTTGGGAATGCCGGTGCCAAGGGCTCCTGTGCGCCAGGGGCGGCGGGAGCAGCTGGAGCAGCGCTGGAACAAAAGGCTGCTGTGCCAAGGCCGAGGGAGCAATTAAGGGCTCTGGGAGGGCTCTGCAGGAGAATCCGCTGGAGCTGGGCCTGGCACAGAGGTGCAGAGGGCTCTGAGCGGGCACATCAAAAGGAGAGCGCAGGAACGCCACGGGGTAACTGGAGGGAAGGAAGGACGGGCGCTCCCCGGCAATTCAATCTTTCCAGCCCATGGATGTTGTTCCAGGGGAAATTCCCGCAGCCTCCGCTCGTGCTGGCGGCAGCAGCCCGGGGGAGATGATCCCACAGGGCGCCTTCCCTCTGTGGTTTCTCCAAGCAGGCTGTGCTTGTGCTGCCCCAAGTGCTCCCGTCCATCCCTGCCCGTGGCCAGAGCTGCTGGCAGAGCAGGATGAGCCTTTTGGGCACGGCCAGGGCGGGCTGGCTGTGCCCTGCATGGCTGGGGGCGCCCAGAAGGAGCTGCAGGCATCTCACAGCTCTCTCTGCTTCCTTTGGGGCTCTCTGAACTTCACCCCAGCAAATAATGGCAAGAGGCAGCCTGGCGTGGAGAGAAAATCCTGCCCCTGCTTGGATGCACAAACCTCCGTTGCTGCTTTTGAGCAGCAAGCACGGAGTGATTTCAGCTCTCAGGGCTCTTTCCTTTGTGCCCTGTGCCACAAAACCCCTCAGCAGCTCTGCTCAGAGGGTTCTGCAAAATCCAAATCAAGCTTTGAACTTGAACCCCATGCCTAATTAGTAAAAAGCTAATAATTTAGGCTTTCCAAAGCTCAAAATAGAAGTGAGGTTCCTGTTTGGGTGGGGAGTGAGGGGGTGGTAAAAATGCCTCACTCCATTCACCTCCTGTAGAAATGGCAGCTTTGAGCCTTTTTTAAAAAAAAAAAAAGTGGAAAATTTCCCTTCCAGATATTCCTCACTGTTCTATTTTTTTTTTTTTGTGAATGTTAAATGCTTGCGTATTGTGAGTACATAGCACATTAAACTGATAGTGAGAAAGGGGGGAAGGAAAAAAGCTTCTTAAACTCTCCATCAAGACCTTCCAGTGAAACTTATCTGCCCTAGAAAATAAAAATCTGATTGCTCCTTATCTTTGCAATTATCAGGCAGAAATGAAATCGTGGAATCTCCTGTTTTCAGGCCCAGGCCTCGTGGCTGGTCTGCCACGATAAGGAGAAGTCTCCCTGTGCTCCAGCAGTGATCTGAGGGCCCTCATTAACCCGAGGGGTTGATGTGCTGCAGGCAGGAGGCACAGCCTGGGCAGCACGTGAAACTGCTTTTTTTAAATAGCTCTGATCTGTGGATTTTGCTCTTAAAACACCCCAGAAAATTCCCATTATTCCCTGCACACCTTCCCCTCTGGCAGAGGGTGCTGATGTGACAGAAATCCCCTTGAAATGTTGGCACAAACTCCTCCCCATGGCCAGAGGAGCGACTGGGAGGGTGATAATGGGTGAAAGCTGAAAATATTTAGAGTTTTGCTTCATCCCCTCCTTTCTGCAGGTGCCCAGTGCTGTGCCAGGGCCACCGAGGGAGCTCTGTGAGGGAGTGATGGGGGCTCAGCTCTCACAGCTGCCCCGGGGCTGTTCCTCACCCTGCAAAGGCTCTTTTGTCTCGTTCAAAGCCATGACCTCATTTTACAGACAGAAAACAGAGGGGGATGAACCCCCCCAACCTGCCAGGGGAGGTCAGAGGGCTGGCTGGGGGATCTGTGAGCATCCAGCTCCTCCAGCAGGGACACAAATAACCGGGATTGCACTGGGGAAAGAAAAATCCTCGCTGTGAAGGGACAGCCTGAGGATGCTGTGATTACAGAAGGGCCCTGGGTGTGTCCAGGGGCTCCTCTGAGCAGGAGCACGAGGTCAGGCTCCAAACCTTGCAGCCAGGGGGGCTCTGGCAGTGTGTGCAGTTTGGAACTGCAGAGGAACGGGCTCCTGGCAGAAGCAGGGAGGGCTGGAGTTCAGCTCCACTTGGGTGGAATTTGTCTGAGCCCTGTGTGGGCATGGTTTGGGGTCAGGGACACCACTCCCCCCTCCTAAGGCTCCACAGTTTGTCCTGCACTGCTCCATGCCCAGGGCTTGGGTTTGCAGCCTCGTGTCCAGCCTTGGCCTTTGCTCTGGGGCCAGGTTTTTGCTCAGACACCAGAACCAGCCAGTCCCAGGACTCCTCTGGCCCCACAGTGCTCCAGCTCCAGCCAGGAGTGATGGGGTGGAACCCCTGGAGCTGGCTCCCCCAGGGGTCAGCTGTCCCCCCACGCAGCATTTCTGCTCCTGCTGCACACAAGAAGTTCCAGTTTCACTTCCCATTTTCCCAGCCCGTGAGCAGACCCAGCAGAGCACTGAGGGCTTCTGGCTGTCTGAGACAGATGGGGAAATGATTCTCCTGCACTCAGCACTGGTGGTTATAACCCAGGGGTTTTGTGTCACAGGGTTCAGTGGCTGCAGTGGCACCCGTGGGTGCTCTGAGTGCCACCAGCACCAGTTTGCTCCTCTCTTCCCCAGTTCCAGTTTGTTGGGGTAAGCACTTCGTGGTCCCTGCTTCGCTGGGGGATTTCCCCAAAAGATTTCAGCCATGCAAACCCAGGGATCCCATGTGCTGGCTCGGGCAGGGCTGGGGGAGAGGGAGGGTTCATCCCCCAGGCAGGGTGGTGGTCACAGCACTGGAGTTCCTGGGCAGCCTGGGGAGCTGCAGTGGAGGGAAAGGCAGATCCCAGGTGTTCCTGGAGGGAAAGGCAGATCCCAGGTGGTCCTGGAGGGAAGAGCAGATCCCAGGTGGTCCTGGAGGGAAAGGCAGATCCCAGGTGTTCCTGGAGGGAAGAGCAGATCCCAGGTGTCCCCGGGATTTTGGTGAGTGTGCTTTGGCTTTGCTTTGCCTGTGGGGTCACTGCTGGAGGTGCCCTGAGCCCTGCACAGTCCTGCTCTTTGTGCTGGGGGTTTTGAGGGACTCTGGGGACAGTGGGGACAAGGGTGACAGTGCTGGATTCCCTGCAGGAGCCACCTGGATGCTGCCCTACCAGTGCAGACCTTTGCAAGCCTCTCCTCTGCCAAGGACACATCCGTGGGGTCAGGGCACAGCAAACCCAGCCCAGAGCCCCAAATTCCCTCTCAGTGGGGACCTGGGATGTCCAGCCAGCCTTCCTGGGCTGCAGGGCCTGGGGAATGGGGGGGTCTGAGCCACCTGTTGGTGTTTCAGCCCTGGGGAGGCCGCTGCCCTTTTTAAGTGTCCGTCTCTTTTTCCTTGCTCCTCACTTCCAGGGATTCCCTTTACAACCAGCCCATTGTGCTGGGGGCTCCAGCAGCTGGGTGGAGTGTTTCAGGCTCAAGTGTAATTTCAGTGCCTTTAAAAGCTTTTGGAGGGCTTTTTTTTCCCCCCTTTTTTTTTTTTTTCCTCCCCTGAAGAGGACAGCAACGCCAACAAGGGATAATTTGATGGATTACTCTGCGGGGCTGAGGGGCTCTCCTTAATCCCCTTTGTGGGGCTGTTTGAGGAGATGCAGAGCAGAAGCCCCCAGCCCCAGGCAGAGAAAAGGCAGCTCAGCAGGGTGGGTTTTACACTCTGACACATAAATACAGGCCCTGGTCATGTGGTGCTGGATATAATCTGTGCCCGTCCCCACGCCGAGGAGAAGGGGGCACCTGGAGGGGGCTTATTTTTTCCCCCTTTCCAGTTCAATTTACATTTTGATTCTTCTGCTTAAAAAAAAAAAGAAGAAAAAAAAATAATAAGCTGAGAAGAAAGGCCTGAGGAGAGGTTGATTTGGATCAAGTGCCAGGGGTGATGGGCACAGTCTTTAAACAGCAGAAATGAGTGAAAAGCAGAAGCAGATCATCTCATTTCCCCTCCTGCTCTGGAACGGGGGCTCCTCTCATGAATAAAAGCAAGAGTTTGGGTCAGGCAGCAGCAAAACAAAGCTGTGGCTCTGCTGTGGAGCCAGCCAAGCTTGTCTGGAGGTCTGGAGCTGCCTGCAGCAGACCTGACACCGGCTCAGGGGAGCGTGACCAGGAGGGCTGAGGCTCTCGGGGCTGAAATGCTGCTGCCTTTGGGTGTGCTGAGGAGTTTGGGAGGTTTTGCTTGATGGAGTTTGGTGAGGAGATGCCAGTCCTGAGTGGGTAAAACCCTGCTGTGCACCAGCACTAATCCCAGGGTGTTTCCTCCAGCCCAGGCTGGAGATCTTTCAGCAGCTGAGCTGGGCTTTACTGGGGCTTTTCAGCCCAAACTCATCTTTGGGTGCCCCTGCTGAGGTGAGGGTCATCCCACCAGCCCTGGCCCAGCTCCAGGTGTGTGTGCCCAGCTCCGGGTGTGTGTGCCCAGCTCCTGGCCATGCTCCAGAAAGGAGTGTGTGGTGCCAGGGTGAAGGGCAGGCAGGACAGGGCTTTCTCCACCCTGGCAATCATCCCCTCTGGGCTGTCCATTCCCAAATGGAAGTGTCCTCCTCAGCCAGGTGTCAGTGCCAGGGATCCCCCTGTGCCTCAGGAGCACAGAAGGGCCTGGCCAGCTGGGGATTTTAGCCCTGGAAGCAGCAGGATCCCCTCGGAGGTGCTTCCCTGGCTGCTCCTGCAGCACCTCCCATTTGCCACGGACTCAGAGATCCTGGCTGCTGCACCCGGCCCCGGGGGATGAGGGAGGGAATCCCAAACCCACCGGGTCCTGCTCGTTCTCCCCAGAGGGGATTTCCAGCGGCTGCTGCTCTTTCCCTAAGAAAGGGCTCAAAGGAAACACGGAGTTATTTCAGAGAGCCCAAATAAATCGCCCTTCTCCCCTCTCCCCGAGCTGTGAATGGGGTCAAGGAGATTTGGGAGGGGAGGAGGGCCGGGGAGGGGGTCAGGAGAGGTCAGGTGAGTTTTCCATTCCATCCCGAGGAGCCTGCCAGAGCTATTCTCCATGGTGCATTTCCCTTTCAGCAGTGCTGAATGGACACTGATAGCTGTGAAAGGCCCTGGCGCTCCCCAGCTCTCTCCCCCTGAGCTCTCTCCCACCCTTTCATCCAAAGGGCTTCCAGGGAATTCAAAAAGAGCCCCTTGGAAGGTTGGAAATGTTGGGGTTGTGAATGGGAAGCCTTTGCCTTCCCCTCTCTCTCGGGGTGCCAAACCTGGCGTGGGGAGGGTCAGAATCACCTGGGGGCTGCTGGGTTGGAGCAGCCCCACCTGAGCCCAGGGATTTCCTTTCCAGAGGGGAAAAGGCAGCCCTGAAAGGTCAGGAATAATTAATAATAAAATCATCAAGTGGTTTGGGTTAGAAGGGATCTTAAATGTCATTTTGTTCCACTCCCTTGCCACATGCAGGGCCACCTTCCACCGTCCCAGGCTGCTCCAGCATGGCTTTGGACACTTCCAGGGATGGGGCAGCCACATTTTCTCTGGGAAACCTTTTCCAGTGCCTCCCATCCTCACCCTGAATCAAATTCTCTGCTGTCTGATCACTGCTGTTTGTGGAGCTGTGGAGGAAGTGCACAACCACTGCAAATCAAAGCCTACAGCCACATTTAACATCATCTCTTGGTCCCCCTGCACCAGGAGCAGAGATTATGGAATAGCAGGACATGGATTCTTCCAGCAATTAATGAGTTTTTCTCTGCCATGTAAGTACACCCACAATTAATTTTTAAAATAACCAGCCCTTGCTCTTCACTCTAAGCACTGCTGAGATGTGATTTCCCTTAAGTTGGGAAGATTTAGGAGATTGGCAGGAGGAGAGGCTTGTGGTGTGTGTCCATCAGTGCATATCCACCTTCTCCAGCTGCTTTGGGGTTGGTTTTTCCTAAAAGCTTCCCTGGCTCCATCCTCTCCTTTGTCCAGCAAGGCTTTGCTCTGCCCTGGACCCGCCCTCCTACCTGGCTGCCAGGTGAGGCAGCCTCTGGGAGTTGATCTGCTGTTTCTCTGCAGGGAAAGGGGAGGAAAAGTTGGCTTTGCAAGCTTTAAAAAAAGCAAACCAGCAAGCCATGGCTTTGGGGATGGTTTGGCTCTCCCTAGGGAGGCAGAAGGAGGAGCAGCAGCTGATGTCCCCTGGCACGCCAGCAGCAGCTGAGGGAAGGCTCCACATGTGGCTCCCTTCTGCTCCTGAGTGCAGGAAACCTCACACAGCCCCTCCTGGGGGCTGCTGTTCTCCTTGTCGGGCTCCTGGAGGAGGGAAGGACAAATTCTGTTCCTCCTGTGGGAATTTGGGGAAACTGAGGCCGCAGGGTGAGAGGTGCCAGTGTCACCTGGCCCAGGTGGGGCTGGGGAAGAATCCAGAATCCCTCAGGGTGCTGCCAGCTCCCCTGGCTGAGCTGTGGCTGCTGCTGTTCCAGCTGAGGATGGATTTTCCTGACTCCTTCCAGGCCACTGCCCTGCACAGTCCAGGGGATAAATCCCCCTGGGAAAGGCTGGGTCAGGGGGTTGAGGAAAGGGAGTTTGTTCTTGCTGCTGCTGGGGCTCTCACTCAGGGCCAGCCCCTCACCTGCAAAGCTGCAGTGACACCTTTGTTGGCTTTAAAGAGAAAACCCCAACCCCACCTCCTAAATCTCTGCTGGAGCACCAGCGAGGGAGGGTGATAAACGAGATTATCAGGGTTTTTTTGGGCAAAGTTCAGGCGTGAGTGCAGAGCTGGGGTTTCCTCAGGGCAGCAGCCCGCGAGGGGTGCCAGCAGTGTTTGCTCAGCCCTCGGCGAGGGCCGGGGCCCTGGGGCGGTGTGCTGTCACTAACGGCGCCGTTATCAGCAGAGAGGGAGGGCCCTGAAACCGAAGCTGTGCTGGGTTCCACCTCTGCTGCCCTGCAAACGCTGCAGCAGCTCCTGCTCGGGGCTGGGCTCGGGAGCACCTCCAGGGACCAGGTGAGTCCTGGCTCCCCCAGCCTCCCAAATCTCCCTTTTGCAGCCCCTGGCCTCACAAAGCACGACAGGTGATTTTCCTGCTCAGCACTGGCGTGTCTTTTTTTCCCTTGAAAAAAGTAAAAGAGTAATTAATGGGTGCTGGGATAAAGTTCATCATCTGCTGCAGTTTTATCTACAGCTTTATTGCAGTTGAGGCTTCTCCTCTCTGTTCGTGGTTATTGCTTCAGGGATTTATTTTCTCGTTAAAGCCCGCGGAGGGTGTGGAGGGGGAGGACAGGTCTGTTCCCACCTGCAGATAACAAATCCAACTCTGCCTCCAAACTGCAATTCTCAGGCAGAGGGGCTGTCACAGCAGTAAAAGGGAGGAGAACAACTTTTAATCTGTGTGAGGCATCTTTTACTCGAGGCTTGGGGTTTATTTTGGGACACCTGCCCCTCTCTGAGCTCCCCAGACGCCGGGCAGGGCAGGCAGTGGATGTCACATCCCCCTGGACCGGGGGACTCTGGGCACGGCACCCGGGTTTGTGCCGGGGGAGCCGAAATTCCTCATCCCGGGGCTGGGATCCAGCTGGGCACCCCCGAGGGAGCCAGGCTGACACATCCTGAGTCTGCCCCACATCTGAGCAAGGTGGGCGCTGCCCCCGCTCGGGAGGATGCTCAGCCCGGCCGGGGCCGCCTTTGAAGCCGCCCGCGGGGATTAAAGCAAAACCCTTCCCTCTCTGCTGTTCGACCTTGGGCGAGGCGTTCGAGTGCTGAAAGGAGGGATCTTCCGTGGGAGGTGAAGGTCCCAACAGGGGAATAATCGGGATTTGTTGAGTGCAGTGGCAGCTCCTGAGCTCGGGAGGCAGGGAGTGATGGCTGAGGCTCGCCCCCGCCCTGCCAGCCGCCCGAGCAGTGACAGCTCTGCCCTCGGTACCTGCCTGCACACACCTGTGCAGTGATGAGGGCTCAGGGAGCCCCCGTTTCAGCAGGCCACCTCCCCGAGGTGTTTTTAGCAGGTTTCGCTGGGCTGGGTGCCGGCACCTTGGAGGGTTTTTGTCATTTGGAGCTGAGCGGTGTCAGCTCCCTCCTGCCCCGGAGCCGTGGCCTCTCCCCTCGGCAGAAGGGAGCAGTTACAGGGCAAATAAATGACTCAGTCTAATGAGTAAGGTAATTGCCATTCGCTGGTAGACGAGGCTAAAGTGGGTCAGGATTGTTTGTGAAACTCCGCCGAGGCACCGTCTGTTCCCTGTGCCCCATCCCGGGGCTGCAGGGGCAGTTTGGGTGGGATTGCTTCCCGGGAGCCTGAGGAGCAGCACGGGGGGCTCCTGGGCATCAGGCAGGTGGGCTCTGGAGGTGACCCCGTTGGCTGCAGGCACTGCCCTGATCCTTGGAGGGGGCTCTTCAGTGACGCCCCCGGGAGAGGAGAGCCCAAATCCGCTGTCTCTGCCGTCTGGAGAGGTGGCTGGGCACGACACAGAGGTCGTCAGTCCCCGAGGGCAGGATTGGCTTTTCCCAAACCTTGCCTCCCCTGTCACAAACCCTTGGAGACGAGCCTGGCACCCGTGGAGCTTTCATCCTTTAACCTGCCCCTCTCCCAGACCCTCCCAGCCTGTTGGGATGGGGACTGTCCCTTCCAGCAGTGACACATCCCTGCTTTCACCCCGTTCCCGGCTGTGTTTAACGCTCTCTCCCCACAGAGCAGAGCCTGTGAGCAGGAGGAGAAGCCAGCAGTGAGACCCCTGCCTGGACTGCCCAGGAGAAGAAGAGGCAAAGACGTTGATAAAATGGGAAGCAGCATCACCCCAGCAGCCCGGGAAGGGAAGCTCCAGTCCTCGCCTGGGGGGCATCCCTGGGAGCTGTGCAGCTGGCAGGACACAGCGCTGTGCCACTGAGGGGTGCCTGCAGGGGCTGGGACAGCATGTCCCTGCAGAGCCGCCGCACCCAGCTGCTGCTGGTCAACTCGCTGACCTTCGGGCTGGAGGTGTGCCTGGCCGCCGGCATCACCTACGTGCCCCCGCTGCTGCTGGAGGTGGGCGTGGAGGAGAAGTTCATGACCATGGTTTTGGGTAGGCAGCTTTTGTCACCTCCAAGAGGCGAATCTTTATTTCTGAAACCTTGCGGTCTGGAGGGTGGGGGGTGAATAGGGGCAAGGGAGAGTGAAACCCACCGAAACCTTCCAAATTCTCAAAAAATCCCTTTTTAGAGCGCACACAGTCCGGCTGTGTGCCTGTAACACCCCGTGTCTCCCCCAGGGGTAGATTTTGGATAGGCAGCTTTTGTCACCTCCAAGAGGCAGGTCTTTATTTTTTAAACCTTATGGTCTGGAGGGTGGGGAGTGAGTAAGGGCAAGGAGGAGTAAAACCCATGGAAACCTCCCAAATTCTCAAAAAATCCCTTTTTAGAGCGCACACAGTCCGGCTGTGTGCCTGTAACACCCCGTGTCTCCCTCCTCCTCCCCATCTGGATAGGCAGCTTTTGTCACCTCCAAGAGGCAGGTCTTTATCTTTGAAACTTTACCATCTGGAGGGTGGGGGGTGAATAAAGGCATAGGAAAGTGAAACCCACCGAAATCTCCCAAATTCTCGAAAAATCCCTTTTTAGAGCACGCACAGTCGGGCTGTGTGCCTGTAACACCCCGTGTCTCCCCCCAGGGATAGGCCCTGTGCTCGGGCTGGTTTTCGTGCCGCTGATCGGCTCGGCCAGCGACCACTGGCGCAGCAGCTACGGCCGGAGGAGACCTTTCATCTGGCTGCTGTGCCTGGGCGTGCTGCTCAGCCTGTTCGTCATCCCCCACGCCAGCAGCCTGGCCGGGCTCTGCGCCCTCAACCCGCGGCCCCTGGAGATCGCCTTCCTCATCCTGGGCGTGGGGCTGCTGGACTTCTGCGGCCAGGTGTGCTTCACCCCGCTGGAGGCCCTGCTCTCCGACCTCTCCCAGGAGCAGGACAACTGCCGCCAGGCCTTCTCGCTGTACGCCTTCATGATCAGCCTGGGCGGCTGCCTCGGCTACCTGCTGCCCGCCATCGACTGGGCCTTCCTGGCGCCTTACCTGGGCGGGCAGCAGAGCTGCCTCTTCAGCCTGCTGGCCCTCATCTTCCTGGGCTGCGTGCTGGCCACGCTGTTCGTGGCCGAGGAGGCGGCGCAGGGGGCTGTCCCGGAGGGCTCGGCCCTGAGGGACGCGTTGCCCGCGGCGTCGCTGCCNCGCTCGCCGCCGCCCCTCCGCCGCCTCTTCGTGGCCGAGCTGTGCAGCTGGATGGCCCTCATGACCTTCATGCTGTTCTACACGGATTTTGTCGGGGAAGGGCTGTACCACGGCGTGCCCAGGGCCAGGCCCGGCACGGAGGCGCGGCGGCGTTACGATGAAGGTGAGGAGAGAGCCGGGTGTTCTTCGCTAGGGTGGGAGGGTTTGCTGCGAGCTGCGGATGGGCTCAGCTCGGTTGGGAGTGTATGATAAAAGTCACAGCCAGCTTGGATTTCTGCGGGAAGGTCGGGAAGGAATGTTTTCCCATGGGTCCCAGAGCGTGGCACGGGCACCAGGTTGGGAAACTCCTCCTGTTCCCAGCACAGCCCTGGCTGGGCTGTCGAAGGGTCTGGCAGCTTGCACGGGGAGCAGGCTCTGTCTGCAGGCTGCTGCCAGCTCCTGGCACTGCTCTCCCCTCCTTTTCCCTTTCCCCACCCTTTGGGGAGCAGGGGGTTTGTAGCAGTGAGGTGGGATTTGCTGCTTCTCCCCTCCGTGCTGCTGGCAGATTCCCACCTCCCAGCTGGTTCTGGGAGCCCTCCAGCAGCTTTCCCAGCTCTCAGCCCCCTCTCCTGTGCTGCTCACAAGCCTGTAGCTGCCACATCCCCACCCTGGGACACTGCTCCAGCAGCCCCTCACCTGCTCACAGGTGTTACCTGCTGTCCCATTTTGGCTGCTGCGTTGTGCCAGAGCCTTGCCTCCTTGCCTAACCGCTCTTTTCCTCTCCCTAATCCCAATTTTTTACTCTGGAGGCACCTTCCTGGCCCTCCTCCTGCAGTTTTCCACTCGGAGGGCCCTGCAGCACACTGCCCCTTTGTGCTGGGTGTCTGTTTAACTTAGAGGCAGCTTAATTATTATTTAACACTTGCACTGTTTAGCTCCCAGCAGGTCAGCCCTCCATTGTGCTGGCCCATAGAAACATGTGTTGAGTAATGATCCCTGCTCCAAAGAGTTAATGGCTTTAATTCCCTGAAATCTGAGCGATCTTTGCGAAGGGGTAAGGTCCGGCTTGCTGCCGGATGCCGCAGTTTAGGGCATGTTCTGTACTTTACCTTGGCTCCAGCACAATCCCCCCTCGCCTTTGTTCTGCTGCTGCCTTTGGCATCAGATAACAACGGGATCCTGGTTCAGCAGCAGGTGACAGGTCCTGGGGCAAGAGCAGGAGGAAGGGGCAGGCAGTGCCGAAGGCAGGGATGGCATTTGGGTTCCCACCTGGAACGGGGTGCCCAGGGGGAGGGAGGGAGCTGGGGGGGCTCCTGCTCTCCTGGGCTTTTCAGAGGGGGCTCCTGCTCTCCTGGGCTTCGCTGGGGGGGCTGCTGTGCCCCCGGAGCCAGCCCAGGCTGGCAGGGCGCTCTGTGCCTCGCTCGCTCTTGGGGAGGTGGGGCTGAAGCAGAGGGAAGGGGGGGTTTGGAGTTTGGGACTGACAGGGATAATTTTGGAGTTTGGGACTGACAGGGATAATTTTGGAGTTTGGGACTGACAGAGGGAGGGATGTTTTTAGGGTTTGAGACCAGGGGAAGGATGTTTTTGGGGTTACGGACTGATGGAGAGGGAAAGTTGTTTTTAAGGTTAGGGATAGACAGAAGAAGGAAGGATGTTTTTGGGGTGGAGAGAAGGATATTTTTGGGGTTTGGGGTGGAGAGAAGGATGTTTTTGGGGTTTGGGATGGAGGGAAGGGGGTTTGGGATGGAGGGAAGGATGTTTTTGGGGTTTGGGATGGAGGGAAGGATGTTTTTGGGGTTTGGGATGGAGGGAAGGGGGTTTGGGATGGAGGGAAGGGTGTTTGGGGGCAGCCTGGGCAGTGCCCCCCTCCCCTGTCCCCCGCAGGTGTCCGCATGGGCAGCCTGGGGCTCTTCCTGCAGTGCATCACCTCCATCTTCTTCTCGACAATCATGGACCGGCTGGTGAAGCACTTTGGCACGCGGGCAGTGTACCTGGCCAGCGTGGTGTTCTTCCCCGGGGCAGCCTTTGTCATGTGCCTGTCCCACAGTGTCACCGTGGTCACCATCTCGGCTGCCCTGACAGGATTCACCTTCTCTGCCCTCCAGATCCTGCCCTACACGCTGGCATCCCTCTACCACCACGACAAACAGGTGGGGGGCTGCTCCAGAGCAGCCTGGCTCGGTGTATTTTTATATTTTCCCCATGTTTTTAGGGAAACTGGTCTGGTTTGGTTATCCCCGTGTGAATTCTGCAGCTTTGCCAGCCTGAGGTGCTACAAAACTCAAGGATTTTCAGCCCTCACAGGTCCCTGCCTTCCAGTTTTCATCCACAGCACCACGATCAGTAAAATGAACACCGAGGCTCTTCCTATTCCCTTAGCTCCAACAAAAATAAACCTTGTGAAACTTGTGACACCAGCAGAAAAGCTCGTAACCCTGTCCCACAGATGTTATCCTTGTGCAGAAGTCCTAGGAGGTTCCTGAGTTGCACGCTGGATTAATGGGAGTTTCTCTTGTGCTGCAAATGCAGAATTAATTTGTGGTTTGCGAGCAGCTCTTTCATCCCGAGGGCAGTGGTTGGCTGTGCCGTGGAGTAAGGAGGAGTTGTTACCACAGGCATCCAGATGTTGCCATTGAGCAAACCCTTTGGAAGGACCCACCCCAGCTGGCACCAGGACTCCTGTCAGGACAGGGGGGGAGGGAATGTTCAGCTCGGCTGGGATCTCCTGTGGATGCTTTATCAGTGGGGAGAAACCCAAATTCCACGTTCCCAAGGCTTTGCCAAAGGCTGGGAGGGCACAGCTGGTTTTGGGCTCTCCTGCCCGTGGTGTGTTGGTGTTAACAACTGCTCTGTGGGAAGACTCCAGAGACCTCACAGCTTGAGCAGAGCGAGGCAAAAAAAAAGGGTGAGAAGGAAAAGATTTTGGTTCCCCCTCTGCCCCCTTTTCCTGGCTGGAGTGAGGAGGATCTGGGCAGGCACATGCAGCAGCTTGGCTGAGGTTTGCTGCAGAGCTGAGAAAAGAGCCCTTCCCTGAGTTCCCAGGACTGTTGTGTCCCAGCTGGTGGCACTTTGAAACGTCCCAGATGAGGAGTGGTCTGGGCTCCCAGTCCCCACCCCACAAACCCCAGACACTCCTGTTTGCACTGAGACCCCACAGCTGGCCCTGGCTCTTCCCTCAGGTGATTTCAGCATCCTGTGGCACCCACCGAGGAGGTGACAAAACCACAAAATGTCCCCAGGCTGGCTTTGGGCTCTTGAGCCCCAGAGTTGAGCTCGGCTTGGCTGGGCCGCCCGGTGAGCCAGGGCTGCTTTGGCTCCCAGAGCCCATCTCACATGGGCCAGGCCCAGGCTGGCACTGCCCTGAACCCACACAAAGCTCTGCTTTTGCTCTGCTGCACAAACCAAGGCCCCCTCAGAGTCCCAGGTCCTTCCTCACACCCCTCCCTCCTCCCCGCAGGTGTTTCTGCACAAATACAAGCGGAAAGAGGAGGAAGACGCTGCTCTGCTGGACAAGAAATCAGCCTTCTCCAAGGGGCTGCTCTCCAGCCAGAAGCTGCCTTACCAGAATGGCCACGCTGGGAGCCTCTTCTCCTCCTCCTCCTCCTCCTCCTCCCCATCCTCCTCCTCACCCCCGGCCGTGTCCAGCTCTGCTCTGTGTGTCGGCTCCTCCTGCGACGTCTCCCTGCGGATCGTGGTGGGGGAGCCGGAGCCGGGGGCTCCCGGCCGGGGCATCTGCCTGGACCTGGCCATCCTGGACAGCGCCTTCCTCCTCTCCCAGGTGGTGCCCTCGCTCTTCATGGGCTCCATCGTCCAGTTCACCCAGTCGGTCACAGCCTACATGGTGTCAGCCGCTGGGCTCGGGCTGCTCGCCATCTACTTCGCAACCAAAGTTGTTTTTGACAAGGGTGACATGGCCAAGTTCCCCGTGTGACCCCGGGGGCACCGGGGGGGTGGCAGAGCCAGCTCTGTGCCTGGCCTGGCACTGCCGTGCCCGAGCTGCTGCTGTCCCCCCGCCAAGGGACAGCCCCCTCCCAGCTCGGGGTTAATCTCAGGTGTAAATAAGAGGCTCTGGGGCGTTGTCCTCGGGGCCAGAAGTGCTTTGCAGAGGTGCCTTTGGCAGAGGGGAGCGGGGCACAGCAGCACCAAAGGGGTTCTGCAGGGGGGAGAAGGGATGGGGGGTTTCCCCTCTGGTCACGGGTCGTGCTCCTGAGCAGGAGCAGCACAGCCAGGGGATCAATCCCTGGCTCTCCTCCACCTCCAGCTGTGTCCTCTCCCCCTGCTTGTTGGAGTTTTACCCAACTTCTTGAGCAATACTGCAGCAAATGGGACACTGGGAGGAGATTTCCTGGGGGAAAAGAAAAAACAAAAAAAAAAAGCAAACAGGGGGGTGGCTGAGGTTTGGCTGTGGGGTCGAGGGGGTGCCCAGGTGTGCACCCCCATTTCTGCCCTCCTGGCCTTGCCCACCTCCATCCAAAACCAGCCAGGAGAAAAGTTACTGTGCCTTGTTTGGGGAAAAACAAGGAACATCCCATTAGGACCAGTTCCAAAAGGTGACTTAACCTTTACCTATGTACTGGCTTGCATCAGACAGAGAGAACTTCTGAGCTGTCATTTTTTTTTTTTTTAATGATTGTTTTTCCCTTTCTTCACAGAGTTCTCAGTCACTCTGACCCCTCACTCCTCACCTCAGGGCCTGCATTTGCTCTCTCCCCTCGTGGATCCAGGCTGTGGTGCCTCTCCCACACGTGGCCCCTAAAAAATGCTGGGAAGGGAAACCAGGCATGAGGGAAATCTGTTCCCAGAGGGGTTTTCAGTCCTGTGGCACTGGAGCAGAGCAGGAGGGGCTCTCCTGGAAGGCCTGGGGGAGTTGCTGATGAGTTAGACCTGGAGCTGTGGCTGTTTTTTCACATTTCTCTTAAAATGTGTTTTATTTCCAGCCAGCATCCCTGTCCTCTCCGAGGGCAGAGCCCTGTCAGAGCGAGCCAAAGCCCCTCTGGCTGCCCTGCAGGGATGCTCTGGGTGCCCCTGGCCACTGCCACTCCCTGTCCCTATAACCAGACCCACTGCTGGCAGAGTCCCAGGGCTCCCCACACCCCCAGGAGCTGAGGAATGCCCCAAAAATGTGCAGGAAAAGCTGCACTGGTGCTCTGAGCACACAACCCCCAGCAGCCCTGCACTCTGCCCGGGCTAACCCAGCTGTGGGTGACGAATTTCTGTTTTTGTGGAGGTGTGTGGGCAGCCAGAGGCACCGTGGCGTTGGGCTGGAGGGTGAAATGTTGCTATTTTGGCCGGGTTTTGTCAGCCTGCTCCTTGGCAGGGAGGCAGGGTGACTCCCCTGCTGTCTGAGCCGGCCCCTCAAAGGCTTGGGATCGTCCCTTTCCCGTCAGGGGTCACTGTTTGTGTTTGAGTTCTTCTCAAATTAAAGGCCTGCCAGCCTCCCTTTCCCACAGCAGGGATGGATTTGGCAGTGCCTCCACCACTTCCACAAACAATTTTGGGCTCTGGCCTTCCTACCCCGGGCTCTGTCCACTGCAGCATTTGAGGCAAAATCCTGCTGCCAGAAGTGGGCTTGAATAAATTCTCCCCTGAAGAGTGAAACCCCTTTATTTTTAATATTTCTTATGTAAATGTGAGGAGCTTTCCCTGCTGCTCCAATGCTTTGGATAATTTAAGTGCCTAAAGTGCTTCCACATGGAGCTTCAGGTGAAGGGGTTTGGTGGGAAAGGCCTTAAATTCTTCATTTCCAACCCCCAGTGAGAAACCCGAGGGGCAGAGGGGCACAGAGCTGGGGCTTATAACGGGACATCAGGGCAGGGAGCAGGAGAACGAGGAAATCTTTACAAAACTGGCTTTTTTTGGCTTCTTCTACAAAAATTTCTGTGTCAGGATCACGTGTAAGACCAGCAATGGATGTTCTAGTCCGGGTGAGAGCATCCCTCAGCTGCTGCGACTGACATTCCCTGTGTGAGCACAGAATTTCTCTGGGATTTGGTCCACTTTGGGGTAGGAGCTCCTCAGAGCTGGTGAGCAGGAGCTTTTCTCTTCCAGGTGAGGTGAATCTTTTCCTCACAGGTGAATCCTGCCTCACCTCTCCTTTGCGGAGGTTGGGATGTGCTGGCGGGGGAGCGATCCTGGAATTCCCTGTTGTGAATCCCTGGGATGGGGCAGGACAGGGGGGATGGATGGATGGATGGATGCTGGTTTTCCTTTTTGAGGTCACATCCTGCCCGCGAGACGTGCGTGGTTTTATTTATTCGGTAGAGTGAATATTTTGTATACGGCGCGAGAGGAAGGCTTTTATTATAAATTTTTATGGAGAGAAAAATTAAAAAAGGGGGGGAAAAATAAAAAGTGTGGAAAAAAGGGAAAAACGCCTGAGCTGGCCACAGGGGGGCGCCACCACCGCGCGGCTGGAGGCGTGGCCAAGGAATGATTGACGGGAGAGGGGGCGCGGTTATTTAATAGGGAATAACGTGTGGGGGCGTGGCCAGAGAGTGATGGAATGGATGGGGCGTGGCTAAACGGTTAGGGGTGGGGTTGGAGGCGTGGCCAATGAATGACGGACGTGGCCAGGGTGTGGTCAATGGATGAGAGGCGGGGCTGAGAGTGGGCGTGGCCTGGGGACAGTTTTGGGGTGGGATAAAGGGCGGGGCCAATGAATGGGTGGGGCATGGATGGGGTCGAGAGGCGGGGCTTTAAAAGAGGCGGGGTCAGTGGGCGGGGATTAGGGCGTGGCCAGGGACAAAGGGGCGGGATGAGCGTGGGTAAATGACAGGTGGAGACATGGGCGTGGCCACGGGGAGGGGGCGTGGTCAGTGCGCTGTGGGTGGGGACATGGGCGGGGAAATCGGCGAGTGGGCGTGGCCAGGAGGGCTCCCGGCAGCGATGTCCCGGTTCCCGCATGCCGCCGGTGTCCCCGGGGCACGGGACGGGTTCAGCCGCTCCTTTTTCCCCAAAAAAGCTCCGATTCCGCCCGGGTGCGGAGTAAAACCCGAGCAGGAGCCGCTCCCGGCTGTTGCCCCCAGGAATTTTGTGCCGCTGTGGAAACCAAAGCCCTCTGTGATTGAACCATCGCAGCCGGGAGTTCCTGAGCATTCCGAGGAGCTGAGACCTCCCCAACCCCTGCAAGGCCACAAATAAGTATTGTAAATTCTCATCAATACTTATCTTTTGCGTGTTATCAGCGGTAATGTTAGGCACGGGGTCAGTGACCCAGCAGCGCTCGGGGAACAGCCACGGGTCGCCTTTTTGTGCACCTCCAGCGTTGGGGTTCTTTTCTCATTTTCCTTTGTTTCTTTTTAAATTCGGAGCCTTCCCCCCGGCCCGGGTGTTTTGTTCAGACCCAGAATCTCCCCTTTTTCCCCGAGCAGAGGAACTCGGTGAGCTTCGGTGGGGCTCAGCCCAAAGCCACAAGGACAGACCTGGCCCAAACCCTCCGGCACCCCCGGATCCGCCACCCGCCGGGAGTCGCCTCCTTCTCCCGCACGGCTGCACACACCCGGAGCGTAAAGGAGCGGCCGGAGCAGCAGCGGCGGGGCCGCGGGATCCCCTCCGGGACCCCCCGGTGCCCCTCCCGGCCCGGGGCTCCAANGCTGCTCGTTGGCTGACCTTGGGCCGGGCTGGCTCTCCATGTGCCCGCTCTGCACATGTGCTGCTCTCCCGCAGCACCCCAGGGCTCCCGGGGCTTGGGAAAGCCGGAGGAACAGAAATGCCAAGTGGGGCTCGGGGAGGACGCTGTCCTTGCAGTGAGGGACGGAGCCAGGGCTCCCTTTCCTTGCGGTGGCTTTGGGGTGACAGCGCTGGTGGCATTTTGTAAAAATGCCTTGGATTGACGGGGCAGTGACACCTGTGCCAGGTGCCTGCGGAGTCTGCTGGCACGGGAGGTTCAGCTGGGGATCACCACTGCCCCAAATGAGACGGGAAACTGGAGCAGAGCGCTCCAAGAGCTTCCCCAAGACTGCCCGGCTCAGTCCTGAGCCAGCGGCTCAACCTCTGCACCTTCCTGCCCTCCGGTCGTGCTTTTACCTCTGCTGTCAGCTCAGCAGGAGCGTTGTGCTCCGTGAGGAGTTTAGAGTTTAATTCAGCTGTCCTGGGGACATGCTGGAGGGATGGACATCCCCGAGCTGTCCTGCAGGAGCTGGTTGGAAAATCAGAGTTTAGGACACTCTGGGAGAGGTAAACAGGAGCCTCTGGCAGCCAGAGGGGGGAGGCTTTCCCTGCAGAAAGGGCAGATGGAGAAGAAAAGACAAAAAGATCCTAAAACTGCAGTGGAGGAAGCAGTGGAACTGCCTGAAGAGCACAGATTTGGGCTGTGATGAAAATTCGAAGCCTGGAGGCTGAGATTGGCCTGAACACCTCCTCCCCTGTGCTGTGACAGTGACAGTCCCTGGTGACAGTGACAGTCCCTGCTCCCCGTGACTCGGCGCAGAGCTGTGCTGGACACACTGGGCAGCGCCGGGACTGCCCGGGCGGCTTCCTGCCGGTGGGGGTGATTTCCTAAGGAGAAGGGCATTTATACAGCACCTAGAGTGCTCAGAAATTGCCTCTCGCAGCTCTCAGGACCCTGAGGAGCGCTGATAACGAGGACTGGCCGGACTGGTTTGCAGCTCCACAGAAATCTCATGGAAAATGTTCTTAAGGGACTTTGACAAAAGTTTCCTTTCCTCTGGAAACTCCTTTTCTGTATTAAACACAGATCCCTGCGGCCCGGGTGGTTTTGCTCTAGAGCTGGGTGGGGACAGGGACAGCGTGTGGCTGCTCTGGGGGTCCTTGTGCCCCCCGAGGGTCCGTGACTGTCACCGGCTCCGCCTCAGCCGCTTGCCACCGCGCTGTTCGTGTCCTCGGAGCTGACCCCGGGCGGGCTGAGGCGCTCTCGGAGGTGTGACTGAGGCTGGGCACACCTGCCCGGACAGAGCTGCAGCGAGTTCGGGCACCGCCGTGCCCCCGGGGCGGGCTGGCAGCAGCGCCTCGGAGCTGTCTGCTCGTTACCTGCGCAGGTGAGGAGCCTCAGCAGCCTCTCCTGGCTCGCAATTAACTCCTGGCTAATCAGGAGTCATCCCCAGCAGAGCTGCCCTCCGGCGTGGGTGGCGCAGGGAGGGATGACGGGTTTCTTCTTTTCTTTGTGTGTTTTTACCTCCACAAACTCCCCAGGGAAGTTTGCTTCTTGTGGGGGGGAATCTTTGCTGGCGGGCAGCGGAGGAAAACGGTCAGCCCGTGTTTTCTCAGCAGCAGACTCTTTAAAAACAAAGGGCGCTGCCAGGTTCTGCTGTTTTCTTTTCGCTGCACGGCCCAGTTTTGTTAAAAGGTTGAGGTTTGCGTGTTTGTTTTCTCATTTGGAAATAACCTTGGTGCCGTTCCCTCGCAGATGAACGAAGACTTCCCCAGCTGAGCTCTCCCAGCGGCTCCTGAGCCAAGAGCTGCGTGTGGGGAGGCACCAAATGGTCTCTGTGAGCTGCCAGGACCTGCCGCCCTCCCTGACCGGCCCTTCCCTGCTCGAGAGCTTGGCCAGCGCCCTGCAGTGCAGGATGCCACCGTCCCTTCTGCCAGGACACGGCGCTGAGCGGACATGTGGCCACCCAGAGAGCTCTGGGCAAGTCCTGGCGGGCAGCACCGGCCCCGCCGAGGGCGCCCCGAGTGCCGAGGGGGAGCCCCCCAAAGCCCAGCTCCCCGAGGCTCAGCTCAGGCTGCCCGACTTTTGCCTCTCCCAGGACTTCATCCCCACGCTGGAGGAGATCGAGGAGTTCCTCAGGGAGAAGGCAGAGTTGCCCAGGGATGAAGCCGGCGATGCTCACCCCGCGGGCTGGAAGGTGGAGAGCAAGGCTGAGCTCGGCTCTGGGGCACAGCTCATCCCCAGAGCGCACGGAGGAGGAGGAGGAGGAGGAGAAGGACAGGTCCCAAACGCTGCAGGGACAGCTGCTGGTGAGCAGGCAGCAGCTGCTGGCAGCATTCCCGTGGTCCTGCAGCTCCAGCCTCTCCCGATGGACAGCGTTACCCCCCTGGCACAGACTGGGGGTGTCAGGGTGGCCCAGCTGCTGATCAGCCTGCAGGGCCCGAACCTGCCGCTCCTCCCTCAGCCCCAGCCCCCCGGCACCATCCTGGACCAGAAATATGTGCGAATTGCCCCTCTGCCCGCGGGGCCGGCGCAGGAGGCGG
>VXBS01001949.1:124029-134485 GCA_013400255.1 Sitta europaea
GGCTCCGAGCGGTCCCGAGCTGGTCCCGAACGGGCTTCGTACCGACGCCGAACGGGCTCCGAACTGCCTCGTGCCGCACCCGAACCGCTCCGAACGGCCCCGAATTGGCTCCGAACGACCCCGAACGGGCTCCGAGCGGCCCCGAACGGCCCCGAGGGGCCCCGAACGGCCCCGGCCGCCGCCCGCCCTCAGGGCTGTGGGGAGAGCGGGAGCGGCTCCTCTGCCCTCGCCCCCCAACACGGGCAGGGCCACCTCCCACCATCCCGGGACATTCCAGGGATCCAGGGATTCCCTGGGAGTTCCATTCCTGCTGCTCCGAGGCCGGGGGACAGTGCAGAATCCACGGCTGAGGAGGGGGCGATGAGCCCTGAACAAATGACAGGAGACTTTGTTATCGCTCTTTTCTGGGCTGATGATATTCCCAGGTTGTTTCTGGCCCTGCTGTCCCTCTTTGAAATACAAAGATGGAAATCAGCGTGGATTTGGGGTGTGCAGGGAAGTCGGGGTCATGCTGTAAAGCAGGAATTGGGTGTTTTAGAATCCCTGAATCCCAGAATGGTTTGGCTTGGGAGAGACCTCAAAGCTCATCCCATGGGCAGGGACACAGCCCGTTATCCCAGATCCCTGGATCTGATTCCAGGGATTCCCTGGGAATTCTGTGCCAGCCCCTCCCAGCCAGGAATTCCTTCCCAAAATCCGTCTATCCCTGCCCCGTGCCAGTGGGAAGCCGTTCCCTGTGTGCTGTCCCTCCATCCCTGAAGGAATGGGGATGGGTGGGGGTCTGTGCTGTGCAGCTGTGGGGGCTGAGGCAGATATTGACACTTTCCAGTGTGGCTGACGTGGTTGTTTTGCCCCTAAATCTGCTTTTTTTTTTGTGCTGGTGGTTTCCCACCTGGCCAGCCCTGGACACCGTGGTGTCCTCTGGGTGCTTGACAACATCAGAGGGACAGGAGCTGGATTTTGTGGTGCCTCAAGGGCACCAGGAGAACAAAAAAAAAAAAAAAAAAANAAGGTGGAGAGCAAGGCTGAGCTCGGCTCTGGGGCACAGCTCATCCCCAGAGCGCACGGAGGAGGAGGAGGAGGAGGAGAAGGACAGGTCCCAAACGCTGCAGGGACAGCTGCTGGTGAGCAGGCAGCAGCTGCTGGCAGCATTCCCGTGGTCCTGCAGCTCCAGCCTCTCCCGATGGACAGCGTTACCCCCCTGGCACAGACTGGGGGTGTCAGGGTGGCCCAGCTGCTGATCAGCCTGCAGGGCCCGAACCTGCCGCTCCTCCCTCAGCCCCAGCCCCCCGGCACCATCCTGGACCAGAAATATGTGCGAATTGCCCCTCTGCCCGCGGGGCCGGCGCAGGAGGCGGGGGCAGCGCTGCAGTGCCAGCAGAGCCCCCCGTGCCTGCCCCGCAGCCACCGCTGCTCCCACCCGGGCTGCGGCAAGGTTTATTCCAAGAGCTCCCACCTGAAGGCTCATTTCCGCCGGCACACGGGGGAGAAACCCTACACCTGTGCCTGGCCCAACTGCGGCTGGAGGTGAGAGGGGGTCCCCGAGGGTGGGGGGCTCCGAATTTGCCAGGAGAATTTCCACAGCCCCCGGGAAATGCTGCTCCGGGCTGGATGTGGAGTTCCAGGAGAGCATTCCCAGCCAGGCTCCTGGCCCCTGGCCTTTGGCCACTGCCAGCCTGAGCTCTTTTCCCAAAAAACCCTAATTTTCCCTCAGCGTCTGGGCCTCTCTGCTGCCGGAAGGTTCCAGCAAGGGAAAACAAACAGAGGAAGTAGGTGGACAGCGTCCTGTGAGGGCAGGGCAGAGAAATTCAGCTCTCAGTGGGTGAATTCTTTTCCATCTCCAAATCCTTGCAGGGGTCGATGCCGGGAGCCAGGGGAGCTCTGCCTGCTCTGCAGGGCATGGGCTGAGCCCGGGGGCTGTGGCAGAGCCCGTGCCAGGCTCACCGTGCCCCAGCCCCGCACTCCTCCTCTGTCCCGCAGGTTCTCCCGCTCGGACGAGCTCTCCCGCCACAAGCGCTCCCACTCCGGGGTCAAGCCCTACCAGTGCACAGCCTGTGAGAAGAAGTTTGCCCGCAGTGACCACTTGGCCAAGCACCTGAAGATCCACCGGGGTCAGCCCTGCAGCCCACGGACGCTTCCAGGGGGGAGCAGGAGTTGATTCCTGCTGCTCGTCCCTGCCGGCCGGGGGACAGTGCAGAATCCACGGCTGAGGAGGGGGCGATGAGCCCTGAACAAATGACAGGAGACTTTGTTATCGCTCTTTTCTGGGCTGATGATATTCCCAGGTTGTTTCTGGCCCTGCTGTCCCTCTTTGAAATACAAAGATGGAAATCAGCGTGGATTTGGGGTGTGCAGGGAAGTCGGGGTCATGCTGTAAAGCAGGAATTGGGTGTTTTAGAATCCCTGAATCCCAGAATGGTTTGGCTTGGGAGAGACCTCAAAGCTCATCCCATGGGCAGGGACACAGCCCGTTATCCCAGATCCCTGGATCTGATTCCAGGGATTCCCTGGGAATTCTGTGCCAGCCCCTCCCAGCCAGGAATTCCTTCCCAAAATCCGTCTATCCCTGCCCCGTGCCAGTGGGAAGCCGTTCCCTGTGTGCTGTCCCTCCATCCCTGAAGGAATGGGGATGGGTGGGGGTCTGTGCTGTGCAGCTGTGGGGGCTGAGGCAGATATTGACACTTTCCAGTGTGGCTGACGTGGTTGTTTTGCCCCTAAATCTGCTTTTTTTTTTGTGCTGGTGGTTTCCCACCTGGCCAGCCCTGGACACCGTGGTGTCCTCTGGGTGCTTGACAACATCAGAGGGACAGGAGCTGGATTTTGTGGTGCCTCAAGGGCACCAGGAGAACAAAAAAAAAAAAAAAAAAAAGAAGCAGAAAAGAAGCCTTTTCCACCAGGAAAGGACATTCCCAAGGAGAGCCAAGGGTGCTGAGGAGCCAGCAGAGCAGAGCAGCCCCCGGGCTGCTGACGTGCCCCTCGTGTTTGCCTTTTGGTTAATTAAAGGCCAGCTCCTGGCTGCTGGGCCAGCTCCCCGCGCTCTGGCAAACACCTGGCAGGGAAGGAGGTGCTTGTGCAAACACGGCAGCAGCGTCAGGAGCTGCTGCCCTCTCCACGTGGCCGTGCCAGGCTGGCTTTTCGTGCCTGCAGGCTCCGAGCTGTGCTGGGCTCGTGGCCTCCCGCCGGTGCCCTGGCAGGGCAGAGCTCCACGTGCTGCCCTGGAGCTGCTCTGTGAGGGCAGCTGTACCCAAAAGAGGGAAAGCAGCTCGGGTTTGGAGGGCAGGGTTGGTTCCCTGCAGCCCTGTTTGAGGCAGGAGCAAGGTGGAGGGGTGGAAGTGGAGGTGGTGTCCTGCTCTGGGGGTTGGAGAAGCAGCTCTGGGTGAGACACCGAATTTGTGGGTGAGAAATGAGGTTGGGAAGGGGATCTGTGCTCGTGAAGGTGTCCTGGGGCTGGGGATGGTGGGGATGGTGGCTGCAGTGGCCCAGCTTGTGGCTTCAGGGAGAGAGGAGCAAGGCAGCTGGAAATCCTTCATTTATTTTTATCCTAAAATATCTAGGGATGCTCACGCTGCCCCTGAAGGAGCTGGAGATGGACAGGGCAAAGTCCTTCCCACTCAGAGGGTTCCTCCTGCAGTTTGTCCCTCCAGGGACCCCAACCCAGCCTGGCACCCGCTGCTGGACAAGAGAAGGGTCCTTTTCCCCCACAAACAGCAAAAATCCCTCTAAAATTCCAAACTCCCAGTGCACAAACACCAAGGAGAAATGTAACTAAAGCTGGCTTGAGGTTTGGATCCTTCCTTGTGGAGACAGCAGCTGAAGGATTGCTCCTGGCCTGGGATTGCCCCTGAGGAGAGCCCTTGGTGGGATTCCCAAAATCCCTGAGTTCCCTGGTCCCCAGGCAGGGTTTGGGGCAGGAGCAGCTGCAGTGACACTGCTCCCCCTGAGCTCCCAGCTTTCTCCTGAGCTCTGGCAGGGCTGGGTGCTGGAGCCTGGCCTGAACTGCTGCACCCTGAGCTCCAGGTGTGGCTTGGCTGTGCAGCCATCGCTGCCCACAGCGGGGTTTTGTCCCCTGGCTGTGCAGGAGGGGCTGTGAGAGCCCTGCAGGGCAGCTGGATTTCCAGGGGGTCTCCTGGAGAGCTGAGCCGAGCTCTCCCCGTGTGCTCAGGGTGCTCCAGCTGTGCCCAGGTGTGCCCAGGTGTGCCCAGTGCCAGCAAGGAGCCCAGCCTGGGTCGGGGTGATGCTGCAGGCTGAGCAGACGGGTCTGCCCAGCCCATTTTGGGTTGCCTTTTGTTCCCGTGGCTCCTCGCCTGGCTCGGGGTTTGCTCCCAGCCCACGTGCCAGCCTGACTCACGCCCGTTTCGTGCTTTCATCTGTGCCCCTTTGCTCTCCTGCCTCGCTCCAGACGCTCTCACAGCACTCCCTGCTCGGCCTGGGCCTGCCCCATCCTGCCTCCCTCTGCTCCCAGCCCAAGGCAGCGGGGAGATGGCAGAGTTTCCAGATTTTGGAGAGAGAAGGTTCGGGTCTCAGCCTCAATCCAGGGCCCCTCTCTGCTCTCCAGAGGGTCCACGCTGCTCCTGGGGTGGCTCTGGGGTGGCAGACGGGGCTGGGAGTGCTGGGAGCAGGACTTGGAGCTCCCCTGGATTGTTTTGCCATTCCTTTCAGCCAACCACAAAGGGAGAGGAGATATTTTTATAAAACAAACCATCCTAGATCTGTATCTCTTGGGCAATGCCTGCTGGAGTCTCACCTGCTTCCCTCTGGGGGACTCTGGATGGCTTAAAAGGTTTGCTGAGGGCTCTGTAATTACCTCTCCTTTGCTCCAGTCGGGATGCTGCTCCACAGAAATATTCCTGGGGGAAGCTGAGACCTGTGGCAGCAGCAGGGCTGAGGCTCCCCACAGCTCTGGGGTGCCAGAGTGACACAAGTGTCACCAGGTGATCCCGGTGGAAAGGGAGCAGGGCCCTGTGCTGGCCGTGGGTTCCCTGCTGGAGGAGGGGGAATGGGAAGAGTGGGAATGGAATGGGGGGGAGTGGGAATGGGGAGGATGGGAATGGGAAGAGTGGAAGTGGGAGGAATGGGAATGGCGGGAGTGGAAATGGAATGGGAAGAGTGTGAATGGCAGGAGTGCAATGGGAAGAATGGGAATGAGAAGAGTGGGAATGGCAGGAGAGGAACAGCAGGAGTGGGAATGTCAAGAGTGGGAATGACAGGAGTGGGAATGAGAGAAGTGGGAATGGCAGGAGGGGAATGGAATAGCAAGAGTGGGAATGAGAGGAGTGGAACAGCAGGATTGGAATTGCAGGATTGGGGATGCCAGGAGTGGAATGGCAGGAGTGGAACAGCAGGATTGGGAATGACAGGAGTGGAATGGCAGGAGGGGAAGCGCAGGCCATGGCTGGTGTGCAGCAGCCGGTGCTGCCGGGTTGCCAGGCAGAGCTCTGTGGCAGATCCCTCTGGCAGATCCCTCTGGCAGAGCTGCAGGCGGGAGCTGGAGCAGGGCAGGACGTGGGAGGGCACAGAGCGGAGCTGTTGCTGTTGCTAAATCCGCAGCTGGGGCTGCGGGGAAGGCAGGAGCAGCACGAGTGACAGCAGTGCCATCCCCGGGCTGCCCACGTGGAGCTCGTGCCGGGCTGCTCATCCTGCAAATCCTGCTGGAAAGCCCCTCTGCCCTAGGATGGATCACAGCACTAGGGGGGTTGCATTTTTTTTTTTCCTTAATAAAGTCAGAACTGGATTTTTATTAATGATTCTCCCTTCCAGGTTTCAGTTTTATTGGGGGGAAATGCAGTTTTTGGAGGAGTTTCTGCTGCTCGCAGTGGTTCAGCAGCAGAATTTGGCTCGGAATTTGGAGCTTGAGTTTTCCTGGAAGAGCAGGGAAGGACCCTTGAGGTGAGCCGGGAGGTTTTGTGCTGCCGGATCCACGGGAAAGGTTTCTCCCTCCCTGCTCCCCAGCAAATCCACCCGGATAAAGCCTCTCCTGGCTTAGCAAGGAGGGTGGGAGGCAGGGGGGGTGGATCAGAGCCGTGATTCCACATCCCCGGATCTGTTTCGCTTTTGGAAACGTTTGGGGTTTTTTTCCCCTCTGTGAATTTCCCCGAATTCCACCCAAGCGCAGTTTCACACCTCGGCTATTTCAGGCCTGGGGTTGTTTGCACAAAGAGGCTCTGAAATGAGGATTTTTAGATGCCATTTCCAGGGGCTTTGTTCCACCTGGTGCTGATGGGTCAGGTCAGCAGGAGCAGGGAGGTTTCCCTGAGCTGCGTTCGGAATTTCCTGCGGGATGTGGGAACTTCCCCAGGGGAATTGTGCATTTAGCAGGAGCAGTAACCCGGTGGGAACGAGTTTGGCAGCGTTGTGTAATAACCAGAGCTCCAGGGCTGAGCCTCAAACCAGCTCCGAGCTGGGCAGAGGAAATTCTGACAGAAATTCCAGCTTTCCTCCTGCCCCTCACTGTGTGCTGGAGTTCCCATGGCACTGGGTGATGCTGTTTTTTCCTGAAATGAAATTTTGAGTGTTAACAGCTGCTGGATGATCTGGGCACCACCAAATGCTGGTTGGTGAAATATTTCATTTTGGAGATTTTATTCCGTGTCCCCCTGGCTGTTGGCGAGCCTTGGAATTGTCCCATCGAGCAGGGATGGAGGTTTTGGGATTGGGTCTGGGAAATACGAGATTTTGGCCATGGAAGGGAACACAGGGAGGGGAACTGAGTTATTTCTCTGTCATTTTCAAGGTGTTCCTAAAAGCAAAGGCTGCTGGGGTTTGTGGGTCCCTCAGTGCCTTGGAATATTCCATGGGAATCCTGCAGAGTCTTTGGGATCTTGGGATGATTTCCCCAGGAGGATCCTAAAACCCAACTGAAGTTTTAGGGAGCACCAGGCTGGTGAAGCTCATGGCAGGGGTGGGAATGAGAAGAGTTTTTACCCTTCCCTTCCAACCCAAACCCAGCAGGAATTCTGGATCCAACACTGCTTTGAATATCCAACTTCCTGAGAGAGCAACCAGCACCTTCTCCTGGTGAAACCTCCAAAGCCAACCCAGCAACATTCCCTGAGCCAAAGGCACAGAACTCCCGGAGCTGCTCCCTTCCTTCCATGGTGTTTGGATTCCCAGAGCTTGGGGCTGGATGAAAATAGCAGCTCCACGTGCTGGAGCAGGCTGTGCTCAGAATGTGCCTCCCAGCCCCTCCTGACACCCTCTCCAGCCACGGCAGGGCCAAGCCAGAGCCCTGCAGGAAGGCTTTGGATGAGGTTTGGAATTCCCTGCCCTGTATTTTCCTGGCCGCTCTGTGTCCCTTCACGGCTCTGTCCTCACCTCGGAAATTGCAAAATGCATTTTCCACCTGATTAACATTCAGAAATCCCCAATTAAAGATGTTTATTTTCCCTTTTCTGCTGCCTCTTCTCTGTTAAAATGGGAGCTGTTTACACGGGAGCTGCTTTCCTAAAAGCTCTTTGCACATGAGCTTTTTTTTCTTTTTTTTCCTCCCAAACCCTGCCTTGTTCCCTGCTTGATTTTTATTCCATCCCTTTGTCTGTCCTATATTTTCCCCTCTGGCTGATGCTGTCTAAGATAGGAACAAGCCCACGTTGAATTGCAAACACCCGGCAGTGGGAGCAGAACAAAATGGGACTTGCACGAAGTAGGAAATTTCTTATCCCCCTAAAATAAAAAAAAAAGGTTGATTGTCACTGGAGCCGCCCCCGTGAGGCAGCTTTGGGAGCTTGGGCTTGATTTTTGGGCACTGCCCCTCTCTGTGCCGCTTTTTTTTGGGGTGGTTCAACTCCTGATTTTTTTCCTGAGCGCCAAAATTTTGGGGGGCACTTTGGGATTTTGCCAGGAGGGGAGCAGAGACGAAGCCAGGGGAGGACGTGGAGTGGTGGAGCTGTGCCCTTTGCATTCCCAAAGGAGATTTTTCCATCCCCACAGGAGCTCCTGGAGGAACCAGCTGGGTTTGGGAGCGAGCTGAGCAGAGCCAGGTGCTGGAGCTGTCCCAAAAACCGGGATTGAGCTCGGCTGGAGATGCTGGCAAAACTCCCACCTGTGACTCGACAGGAAGAGCCTGGGAGGGCTGTGCTCGATTTCCCTCTTTGTTCTGGGCTTTGCTGGGGGAAAAGGGACTCCAGGTTAGCGGGGGAAAGAGAAAAGGCAGAAAAGAGAGGTGGGAAAAGCCCCCAGAGCTCCAGATGTTCCTGGCTCGGGCATCCCCCAGGGAAAAGCAGCTCTGATAATGTGGAAATACTGCCCGGTGCTTCCCACAGGAAAAAGAAAAGGGAAAATGTCCACGCTTTCACTCCAGAGAGGTTTAATTACTCGGGAAGCTGAGGAAACTGATCCTGGTGGATTTTTTTGTTTCTTTTCCTCCTTTCCTTCTCCTCCCTGGCTGGTCCCTCTCACTGGATTTTTTGTTTGTTTTTGGTTTTTTGGGGGTTTTTTGGATGGTTTTTTTTTTTTTCTGTTGTGTGTTTTTTTGTTTTGTTTGGGCTTTTTTTTTTNTTTTCTGTTGTGTGTTTTTTTGTTTTGTTTGGGCTTTTTTTTTTGCTTTTTTTTCGTATTATTTTCTTTTTTTTTTTTATTTGAACGTGGAGCTGGGAAAAACACACAAAAAAAATTCTCTTAACCGCTGCATTTTAACAGAAAATGAACTTCTGTAAATGAATAAATACTGGTTGGCCTGGCTGAAAACTTTCTCCCTGTGCAACATGCTTTGGGGGAAACCCTGTCAAATCCTAAACTCTCTGCCTTTCCTTGGTTTTCTCTCCCTGCTGCTTTTTTTTGTGCAGAAATTTCTGATAAAGAGGAGCTTTGGGCAAGGGATGGAGGTACAGGACACAGGGAACGGTTTCCCACTGGCACGGGGTAAGGATAGGCGGATTTTGGGAAGGAATTCCCAGAGAATCCCTGGAATCAGATCCAGGGATCTGGGATAACGGGCTGTGTCCCTGCCCATGGGATGAGCTTTGAGGTCTCTCCCAAGCCAAACCATTCTGGGATTCAGGGATTCTAAAACACCCAATTCCTGCTTTACAGCGTGACCCCGACTTCCCTGCACACCCCAAATCCACNCGGGGGAAAAGAGAAAAGGCAGAAAAGAGAGGTGGGAAAAGCCCCCAGAGCTCCAGATGTTCCTGGCTCGGGCATCCCCCAGGGAAAAGCAGCTCTGATAATGTGGAAATACTGCCCGGTGCTTCCCACAGGAAAAAGAAAAGGGAAAATGTCCACGCTTTCACTCCAGAGAGGTTTAATTACTCGGGAAGCTGAGGAAACTGATCCTGGTGGATTTTTTTGTTTCTTTTCCTCCTTTCCTTCTCCTCCCTGGCTGGTCCCTCTCACTGGATTTTTTGTTTGTTTTTGGTTTTTTTGGGGTTTTTTGGATGGTTTTTTTTTTTTTTTTCTGTTGTGTGTTTTTTTGTTTTGTTTGGGCTTTTTTTTTTTTGCTTTTTTTCGTATTATTTTCTTTTTTTTTTTTATTTGAACGTGGAGCTGGGAAAAACACACAAAAAAAATTCTCTTAACCGCTGCATTTTAACAGAAAATGAACTTCTGTAAATGAATAAATACTGGTTGGCCTGGCTGAAAACTTTCTCCCTGTGCAACATGCTTTGGGGGAAACCCTGTCAAATCCTAAACTCTCTGCCTTTCCTTGGTTTTCTCTCCCTGCTGCTTTTTTTTGTGCAGAAATTTCTGATAAAGAGGAGCTTTGGGCAAGGGATGGAGGTACAGGACACAGGGAACGGTTTCCCACTGGCACGGGGTAAGGATAGGCGGATTTTGGGAAGGAATTCCCAGAGAATCCCTGGAATCAGATCCAGGGATCTGGGATAACGGGCTGTGTCCCTGCCCATGGGATGAGCTTTGAGGTCTCTCCCAAGCCAAACCATTCTGGGATTCAGGGATTCTAAAACACCCAATTCCTGCTTTACAGCGTGACCCCGACTTCCCTGCACACCCCAAATCCACGCTGATTTCCATCTTTGTATTTCAAAGAGGGACAGCAGGGCCAGAAACAACCTGGGAATATCATCAGCCCAGAAAAGAGCGATAACAAAGTCTCCTGTCATTTGTTCAGGGCTCATCGCCCCCTCCTCAGCCGTGGATTCTGCACTGTCCCCCGGCCTCGGAGCAGCAGGAATGGAACTCCCAGGGAATCCCTGGATCCCTGGAATGTCCCGGGATGGTGGGAGGTGGCCCTGCCCGTGTTGGGGGGCGAGGGCAGAGGAGCCGCTCCCGCTCTCCCCACAGCCCTGAGGGCGGGCGGCGGCCGGGGCCGTTCGGAGCCCGTTCGGGGCCGCTCGGAGCCCGTTCGGGGCCGCTCGGAGCCCTTTCGGAACCCGTTCGGGGTCGTTCGGAGCCAATTCGGGGCCGTTCGGAGCGGTTCGGGTGCGGCACGAGGCAGTTCGGAGCCCGTTCGGCGTCGGTACGAAGCCCGTTCGGGACCAGCTCGGGACCGCTCGGAGCC
>VXBS01001949.1:134497-156373 GCA_013400255.1 Sitta europaea
CCCCGGCCGCCCCTCGGTGCGGGGCCGGGGCCGGGCCGGGCTTCACTCGCTTGGCTGAGCCCTGCGGGTGGGCGGCGGGATCCTGGCGCTCTTGGGCTCCAGGGATTGTTTGGATCCAGAGGCTGCTTGGATCCAGGGCTTTGCTCGGTGGGATCCGGCAGATTTTTGAGTCCAGGAATTGGTTGGTTGTGTCCAAGGGATTGTTTGGATCCAGGGCTTGCTTGGTGGAATCCTGGAGTTTTTTTGGGTCTAGGATTTGGTTGTTTGGATCCAGGTGGGATGCAGGGAATCTTTGGATCCAGAACTGCCTGGTGAGATCCAGGCGATTTTCGGGTGCCGGGCTTTGTGCAGCAGTTGTTTGGATCCAGGGTTTGGTTATTTGGCTCCAAGGGCTGGTTGGATCCATTGGCTGCTGGCTTTTATTTTTTTATTATTTTTTTTATCCTTCACTCCACCGCTATTATTTTTTTTAATATATTTTTTTTTCATCCTCCCGCACTCCCCTGTCTGAACCGGGTGGATTCCTACCCACATCAATAGGGGAGGCGGAGGGCAAAGCATGCAAATCCTGCAAATCCTGCTTTTTATTTGGTGTTCACTCATACACACACACACACTCCGCGTACCTGCGTGCCCCAAAATCCCCATGCGAGCTGCACAAGAGCCGATTTTGGCGCAGCAGCTCCCGAGAAGGGCAGGCTTGGCTTGGCTTGGCTTTATTGCCATTTCTCTCACCCCATCCCCACCGGAGCGGGGCTTTGCCTGACACGGGGATTTCGCTCGGGCTGTTTATTTTTAGGGTCTCGGCGCCTGTTTGCAGGGAATAGTTGTTCCATCGCCATGGCAACGGGGCTGAGTGTACCATAAACATTGTTGGAGGGGAGCTTTTCCAGCTGAAATTGGATTTCGCCATGCGGCCGGGCTGGGCAGCGGGGGTTTAACCTGTGCTCTGTGCTGGGGATGCTTTTCCTCCCAGCCAGAGGGATTTTGTGCCTGTGCAAGCCAATTTAATGTTGGTAAACACTGCCCTCAGCCCAGAGGAGGAGGAAGTGAGTGTAATCTCCTTAGGAGCTTCCAGGAAATCAGAGTTTTTATGGCTTATAATCCCGGCAGAGTCACAAACCCAGCAAAGGGCATTGGGGTTTGAATTTCCCATCCCCTCTCTGTGTGTCCTGAGCCTTCTCTTAGGCTCTGATATTCTAAAAAAAAAATGAGAGGTAGGAAAGAATCCTTTCTGTGTGTCCTGAACCTTCTCTTAGGCTCTGATATCCTAAAAAAAATTAGAGAGGTAGGAAAGGGAATCCTTTCTGTGTGTCCTGAACCTTCTCTAGGCTCTGATATCCCTAAAAAAAAAAGAGGTAGGAAAGGGATAATGCTCATCCAAGTGTGGAAAATGAGGGAAATTAGGTCTGGCCATAAAAGTGTAATTTATTGGGATGTCCCCAGGCAGGGATGGAGGAGCAGAGTGGTTGTAGCAGCTGCAGGAATTACACAGAGTAGCCTTTAAAATCCCGTTTTTCCTCCCTGTTTTCCATCAGGTTAAACATTAAATTAAACGATAATCAAAAGCATCTTTGATAACCAAAGGGGCCCCTTTTTGTCTCAGTGTCAGGATTAAAATATCCCCAAAAAGCTGCTGGGCTCATCTGCTGCCAACCTGAGCCTGCAGCCGTGAGTCCCATGGAAATCCTGATGTCATTGTTGTCCTTCATGGTTTGTTCCTGATCTTGGCTAATTCAGAAAGGCAGGCAAGGCCAGAAAACACTGAGGAAAAAACTGGGAAATGCAAAGAAAAAGAAATACTTCTTTCTCAGGACTTAGAAGCTGAAACAGTTGGTTCCTAACCCCCCAAATATTTGCTAAAACACCTTGATTTCATCTCAAGCTGCTTAATTTTTGAGCCAGGGAAGCAGAATTCATTGCAACATTTGTTTTGAGTTAAAAAAAAAAGAAAAAGAGGTTTGGAGTGGGATTAGGCAATGAAAACTCTGGAGCAGCTCTTATCATGAGGACATCCTTCAGCATTTCCTTCCAAGGAACTTCCTGCCTCGATAACCAAAAATCACAACAATCTGATTTTCCTGCCTGGATTGGGAACAACGGGGCAGGGAATGCCAGAGGCAAGGGGAAAACAAGAATTTATTGGAGTTTGGGGTGTTTTTTTTTCCTTGTTTTCCCCTGGTTTTTGTTGGTTATTAGAGATGGTGTGTTTTGTTTTCTGCTTGGAAAGCTGCCAGGGGTTGGAATTTTTGTAAGGGAGGTGTAGAATTCTTGATCTCTCGTTTGAATTCCTTGTTTAATTCATTTATTTTACACACGTAAGAAGCTTTTCCCTGGCATTTCACCTGTGTGTGTGTGCTCTGGAAAAGGACTCGTTTCCTTGCTGTAGGTTTGTGGATTTTGGGGGTTTTTTTGGGACAGCAGGCTTTTTCTGAAATTAATTCAAATGGATAAAATCCTAAAAGTACCCATTCAGGTGAGTCACAGCTGGAAAAGCTTTTAGGGAAAGTTTATTAGGAATGGGATATTGCTGATAAAACTTGGTTTTATTTTGAGAACCATTTAATTGGATATTCATCAGCCATGTCACACAATAAAAGGGGTGGGGCAGCCATTTATTTATACCTGTATTAATTAATTTATTCATTTATTTAATTGGACAAAGAAAGGGGGGGAAATTCCTGCTCAGATTTTGAAGTTTCCAACGTGGACTTGGGCCTGTGACCTCCCAAAGTCTCCCGGAGCCAGCTGTGTTTTCCTGGAACAGCAGGGCCGTGTGTCCACGGCAGTATTGCCCAACAGAGCGGGAGTCAGGCTGCAGAATTCCTCCTGCTCACACCCCGGCAGTGCTCCGAATCCCCAGATCCCTGCGGATGGCTCTGGGAAGTGAGGGCTGAGCAATCACAGCTCTGCTCTCCTGGAATCTCCTGGAATTTCCTGGAATCTCCTGGAATTTCCTGGAATCTCCTGGAGCTTCATTCGCTCACCTGCCCCGCTGAGCTTCCCCAGAGCTGTTGCTGCCTTTATTTCAGTTTTCCTTTCGGGCTGGGAGCTGTCTCTGTGTCTCCCTGAGTTTGCTCTGCTGGCTGCTGCTCCCCAAGTCACTTTTTCGGGGCTGTGACACCGTGCCAGCCGTGCTGGGGAGGGTTTTGCTGGGTGGCTCTGACATCCTTCCTTTCCTCCGGGCCTTTCTTCCTGTGTGGGGGCCTGACAAGGCTGGTTTGTGTGGTTTTTTTTTTTTTATTCAGCCCATCTGCAGAAGTCATCAGGCTGCAGATGCTTTACCAGAGGCCGCCGCAACCAATGGAGGTGAAAGATTATTGGAGATTATTTGGTGTTGAGTCAAAGCACAGGAAATCTGCTCGAAGGAGGGGGTTAGGAGGCCTAACCCCCCCTAATCCTGCCTTTACTCCCTTCCCAGGGCGTGCAGAGGGACCCTGTTGGAGCACAGAGAGGGAATATTTGGATTTCCTGTGCCCCAGGCAGCCTAGCTGCTGTACCCAGATCGTGCCACTTCCTGCCAGGGAAAACCTCCAGGGCCTGGAATCACCCAGGGCAGAAGCCCCAAATCCCAAATGCTGCCTTTTCTGGAGGAGCTGCAGCAGCAGGAGGCTCAGGTTTGCTTTTGGGAGCTGTGCAGCCCAGCCCTGGCAGCTCCTGCTCCACTCCGAGGGTCACCCGTGGGCGTCACAGAAGATCTCAAGACAATAATAGTGCTCTATTTTAGCTCCCTCATTACAAAGCAGAGCTGCCCTCTGCCTCTAGCAACTATTTTTTCCTCCTGCTCACATGGTGCACGTTGCCTCTCCGCCTCATTCCCTTTGCCAGCGAGGCCTTTTCCCTTCTCCAAGGGCTCTTAGGAGGGAAAAACCTTCACAAAAGGATGGTTTGCAGTGGCCTGGCTGTAATTATTGGGCTGTTCAGCCTGGAGGAAAAGCAGTCAGGCTTAGGAGGGGTTTTTTTTGTGAGAGGAGGAGATTTTTGGCGCCTTTTGAGGGAATTTAAGAAGTTGAAATGCTGTTTGCAAGCTGGGAGAATGGTTCACCCTCACTTATGTGGGGTGGGAGTGGACAGGGGGGTCTTGAGCCACTTCTCATCCCTGCTGGTGCCAAGGGAAAGGCTCAGGAGGGCAGCAGCTCTCCTGCCCTGGGGCTGGAGAAGGAAAAACCTTCTCCCCACGTTTGGTGGTGCTCAGACAAGGAGAAGTGCTCAGCTCACCTGTGCTGCTTTTAATTTTACATCTTGTGTGGTTAGTTTTTGGGGTGTTTTGTATTCTGCTTTTCCCTGGAGAAATGACAGGGTTTTTATCTATTCTGCTGCTGAGCAGCTTTGGTACCAAAGTTAAATGGGATGAGAGTTAAATGAGACTAATTGTCTCCTAATACCCATTGGACTTGCCCAGGTAACAACTCACTCCTGGACCCTGAAGGGGTAAAATCCACCAGGGATCCCATTGCTTTGTCCAAGGTTGTTTTCTGGCCTTCCCTTTGGATCTAATCTCCAGAAAAACTCCATGTTCCCCCATTTCTTGGAGGTTTCCATGAGGTTCCACTGCAGGATCTCCATCGTTCCCTGGAGAGGAACACAGTGAATATTTAATATTTCATAAAGAGGAATATTCATTCTGTTTGACACAGCAAAACCCGTCCATGAACAATTCCAGAGTCCTCCCTGCTCCTGTTGTGTGACAGCCAGGGGATCTGGGAGGCCTCTCCACCCTTTTAATATTTCTTAGAGGAGACTTTTCCAAGCTGGGGCTGTGCTGTGGGACAGAATCGTGACACGCCTGAGGCTGCAAGTGCCAGAACATCAGGGGGAACTCGATCAGAATTGCACTGCAGTACAGTCTGTAACCCTGCCCCTGGCTGAGGAGCCTTCCAGCTGCAAAACTGCAGGATTTGAACTCTTTAACTTTTGGTAAATGCTCCTCAGAACGACTTAGCTCATCCCTGGGAAAGGTGGTTTTGTTTCCTGTTTGTTTTTTTGGATATATCTGGTATTTTTCATGGTTTTGGCCGCTCTGTGTGTGTGCTGCTTTGCAGAACTTTGTGCTGCTCTGTGCCTCTCCAGCTGGATTCCAGACCAGTTGTGCCTTGGGCTTGGAATTAGCAGCAAGGTGGGACTTCCTAAAGGGGAGCAACCTCCTGAGATAACACCAGTTCCATTCTGGGATGAAATCTGCGTGGATTTTTAACAGGAGGGGTGTGGAAAAAAACAACAAAAAAAAAGCCTTTGCCACTGTGAAATCCTGTTGCTAATCTGATTTCCACGTTGCACCAGTCAGCGCCGTTTGGTGCAGTGCTCCTGGAGATAAATGCAGCGTGGGAATAATCACTCAGCTCCCTTTCCCTGCTCTCTCTTAGCACATCTCCCTGCTCCTGACAGCTCTGCTGGGTGGCAGAACCAAGGCCTCGTGCTCTCCACGCCACCACGTGTGGCTGCATCATCCCTGTGGAGAGCGAGGCACAAATCGGGGATTTTGGTGGCAAATGGCAACACCTGGCGGTGCTGGGAGGGTTTTAAGGTGTTTGCCTGGTCCCTAAATCCCTTATGGATCAGCTGGCACGGCACAGAGCAGTGTGGGAAGAGTCTGGAAGCACAGCCTGCAGTTTCTTCGAGTGCCGAGCAATTAATTTGGGCAAGCAGGGAGTTGTAGGTGTGCAGTAATTAACAGGGAAAGCACCTCGGGCCAGCCTAACCAGGGGTGTGGGTGCCCTTCACGTGGAGATTGCTGGGTGTAATTGCAGCAATTTCCCTGCCTGGATCAATGTCACATCAGCCCGTGTGTGCCATGAGGCAGGGATTCTGCACACGGGCTGTGCCCAAACCCTACCTGCTCTGGGGCACCTGGCAGAGCCCTGGGTGAGCTGTCAGCTCTAATCCTGTCCCTGAGTGCTCAGCCTCGGGCCTGCACTCGCTTCCCTTCCTTATATAGGGCTGGCTAAGTGCTGGGCACTAATGAGATTGGAAGAAAAGGCTTTGGGAGCAAAGATGAGCTGGCAGCATCTGGGACCGAGCCCTGTGTGTGTGCTGCTCCCCGGGGCTGGGCTGGGGGCTTTGGAGCTGGGGAAGAGCATTTGGATCTCAAATCCCCCCAGGTGGAACCCCTGGACCCCCTTTACTCAGGGGGAAAACCAGAGTGATTGTGTACATCCAGAGATTTGTAGTGTTATTCACTATCCCAGAGCATTTTCCCTCTGGTTTTATTCCACAGGAAGAAGTTTAAGCTGAGTTAATTAAACAGTTCTGGACTAAGAGAATCTATAGGAGATGCTGAATTTGTATTTTGTCAGGTTTAATTCTTACCCACTGCACCTTACCCAGAATGATGGGGGTTCTGCTTAACAATATTTGTGGCAATTCTGTTTGGTGTAGTCAGGTACAGTAAAGGTAAAATGTTATCTCATTGCCTGGTGTGTCCTTGATGAATTTATGCATCAGAACTTTAGAGCAGGAATCGACTGGCAGATATCAGTCCTAGAAAGGCTCAGCCTAAATCATTGACATGGGTAAGACATGGCAGGAATTAAGAGCCAAGCAAAGGCCGTGTTTGGAATAGTTTTAATTTAATTCTCTGTTTACTCTCATTAAAAAAAACCGGGGTGATACCTGGAGAAGAAAGATTGGGTGGAGAGACTGGGGTGATGGAGAGGGCTGCTGGTGAAGAGGCAGGAATGGAAAGTGAGGGAGAATTGAGTTGTTTTTGCTCTGGCATCTTCCTGGAGCTTTGCAGCTCCTCCGAGGTGGGAGCAGGTACAGAAAAGGAGGGAGGGGGTGGTTTGAGCCTTACCTGGGTGTACCTGAGCTGTTTCTCACAAAGCAGCACAAGCTGGAGTGGGGGAACATGGAACAACTTGGAAACATTTTTTTTTGGGGGTAGTGACTCACTGCAACTTACCCAAAGTGACCTGATTTAGTTAAATGAGGCTAAATATAACCCATGTGAAAAGTACTGACATGTGGGAGGAGACGCCAGAGTTGGCACTCAGCCCCTCAGTTCTGCAGGGAACATCTTTCACGACTGGTGACTAATAATTTTTTACTCTTGCTGGCTTTGGAAATAACAATCCCTGCTCCTTTTTTTTTTTTGGTTGGGTTTTTTTTCCTTCCCCCCCTCCCCTGGTAGGGAGAGAGGAGGGAAATGCTGCGGCCTTAACGTGCCCCTGTGAATTGCAGCTCTCTGCTATGGACAGTGCCATCACCCTGTGGCAGTTCCTCCTCCAGCTGCTCCAAGAGCCCCAGAACAAGAATATCATCTGCTGGACCTCCAACGACGGGGAATTCAAGCTGCTGCAGGCAGAGGAGGTGGCCAGGCTCTGGGGGATCCGCAAGAACAAGCCCAGCATGAACTATGACAAACTCAGCCGGGCGCTGCGCTACTACTACGTGAAGGTAGGGGGGAAACGCTGCTCCAATCCTGGTCCCTGTCAGCTGAGGAGCTTTGTTTGCTCCTGCCTTGCCTCCTCCAGGGGAGGGGGGGCTCTGCTGTGGCTCTGCCAGCCCGGAGGAAGTTGGGCTGCTTTGTTTAAAGGGGTTGGGTTGGGTTGGGATTTGGTTTCTCCTTGCGCTGTTTGCTCCTCGCTGGGTGGTGGCTTCGTGGAAAGTGTTGGGTTGGTGTGTTTGCTAACACAGATCTGCCTTTGGAGCCTAATGCCCTTGCCAAAAATACTCCCCCTTGCAAGGGTTAAAATCCTCATCACTCCAGGTAAAGCACTGGGAGAGCATGATGAGGATGATGATGATGGAGGGCGTGCATATTGCACCACTTTCAGATCTTTCTTGCAGCTTTCTCTTTATTTCTTCCAAAATAATAATTTTTTCAGCCTGAAGTATTTTTATTTATGCATTCAGAATTTCACCTTCAGTTTGACCACTCCTTTCAGCCCAGCAGAGTAAGAAGCTTTTGTTTATCCAACATCTCCGAGTCTCACCTTTGTTTCCCTCTGACTGCTCGTGTGTGAGTGGAGCAGATAAAAATAACCCCCAGTTTCTGAGGAGCCTCAGCCTGGAGCAGGTGGGAGGTGGCTGGTGTGCATTACTGGGTGGCACAAATCTGCCTGGGTATGGAGAGATCTCAGCAACAATCAGGGAATGATAAATAAGGATAATCCCAAATCCAAAGTGTGCGTGGCATTTCGCTGAGGAGCAAAACAAGTTTGACAGATGCAGTTCTGTGGTATTGAAATAACTGATTAGCCTGCATTCTGCTGACGAGTTCAGCTGCTTTTCCTTTATTATCATCTTATTAACAATGAAGGTGGTTGGATTTGAAGTACAAGCTCTCAATTCTGGAGAAACCCCTCAGCAAGTTCTACTATTAAACTATCCGTAGTGTACCCGGCTCAGTGATCCCTGATGGGGGAAATGGGCATTTTTTGTATAATTGAAGATGTTGAACAGGATTTCCTGGCAGTTTTTAGGCTGTTTTTAGTATGTTTAATGTCAGGTTAAGCTCACCTGCTGCAGTGTTTTGTCTGCCAGCTCCAGGAGCAGAACTGGAACACGCAGGGTGTTTTTAAAACAGGAAAAAAAAAGAAACTTTTTTTTTTTTTTTGGCTGAAAGATTACAGACTTTAATTCCTCTGCCTATTTTAGGCAGTGTTTGTAGGAAGAAAATTAATCTGAAGAGAGATCTAAATATACTTTGTCTTCTTCCCCCCCAGAACATCATCAAGAAGGTGAACGGGAAGAAGTTCGTGTACAAGTTCGTGTCGTACCCCGAGATCCTGAACATGGATCCGCTCGTGGTGGGCCGGGGGGAGGGAGACCCCGACGTGCCCACCTTTGGGGAGCTCACCAGCACTCCCAAGGACGTGGAGAACTGTGGCAAGGAGAAATCCCAGTCCTGTGCTAAGTCCTCCAGCCGCAACGACTACATCCACTCAGGCCTCTACTCCTCCTTCACCCTCAACTCCCTCAACTCCTCCAGCACGAAGCTCTTCAGGTCCATCAAGATCGAGAACCCGGCNCCCCCTCACCGCCCCTGAGCTCCAACCCCGACCTGGACATTGACACAGACATCGAATCTGTGGCTTCCCAGCAGCTGGAGCAGGCCCAGAGCCTCCAGCAGCAATCCCCAGAGCCCAAAGAGCAGCAGGATTCAGCAGGGCTGGAGAAGGAGTTTGCCAATCACCTCTCCAGGTCGAAAAAACCCAAAGGGCTGGAGCTGGCTCCCACTCTGGTCATCACAGGCAGTGATCCCAGTCCTCTGGGCATCCTGAGTCCTTCTCTCCCAACTGCTTCTCTTACTCCAGCACTTTTCTCTCAGGTGACCAAATTCCCTTCCTGTTTTCTTTTTATTTTTTTTATTATTTATTTTTTTTATCTAACAATAGCAGTGATGTTACGCTTGANTTACAGACTTTAATTCCTCTGCCTATTTTAGGCAGTGTTTGTAGGAAGAAAATTAATCTGAAGAGAGATCTAAATATACTTTGTCTTCTTCCCCCCCAGAACATCATCAAGAAGGTGAACGGGAAGAAGTTCGTGTACAAGTTCGTGTCGTACCCCGAGATCCTGAACATGGATCCGCTCGTGGTGGGCCGGGGGGAGGGAGACCCCGACGTGCCCACCTTTGGGGAGCTCACCAGCACTCCCAAGGACGTGGAGAACTGTGGCAAGGAGAAATCCCAGTCCTGTGCTAAGTCCTCCAGCCGCAACGACTACATCCACTCAGGCCTCTACTCCTCCTTCACCCTCAACTCCCTCAACTCCTCCAGCACGAAGCTCTTCAGGTCCATCAAGATCGAGAACCCGGCTGAGAAGCTGACAGAGAAGAAACCTCAGGACCCCACGCCCTCTGTCATCAAGTTTGTCACCATGCCCTCCAAAAAGCCTCCTCCCTCTGCCCCCCTGGTGTCCAGCACGTCGGCCGTGGCTGTCACCTCCACGGCCACTGCCGCCCCCGCCGTGTCCTCCTCGCTGCCCCTGAGCTCTGAGGAGACCCTGCACACCCTGGAGACGCTCGTCCTGCCCAAGCTGACGGTGCCAGAGGCTCCTCCAGCACCTCCTCTGCCAAACTTGAGCACCAGCTTCACCCCGACCCCCCCCATAGCCTCAGTGTCCCCCAGCCTGCAGGTNCTAACAATAGCAGTGATGTTACGCTTGAGAACATCACGTGGGAAATGAATAGTTCATTGTATGGGGAGGTTTGAAACTCAGGATGTCGCTGCCTGGCTGGGTTTTATTTTTTAATCAAACACAAGTTTGATTTCACAATTGGTGTTAATTCACCCCAGAGGTGCTGGGCATGCACTCAGGGCTGGCGTGTGGAGGCAAAACCCAAACCAGCTCCAGCAGCATCTTTGTAAACTTGCCAGGGGAAAACTGAATTATTCCTAAACCCTGCCCCTAAAAATCCTTCAGCTGGGCCTGCAAATCCTTCAAAAACAGAGAGCCACAGAGGTGTCTGCTGAGCTTTTTTTACTCAGTTAGCAGCATTTGGTTAAAGCCAAAGTCTTGTGAGCGAGCAGCAATAAGAGCAGCTGCTTAATTTGGTTGTTATCTTTGTGTGGGAAAGGAAAGCTTTCATGTCTCATGGAAAACTTGGAAGAGAACAGAATCCAGCAGGGCTGTTAAATCATTCTGTATCTGTGTAATCTCTCCCCTGCAATAAATTGGAATTAGAGTGAAACCGTGGGGGAGCTGCTGGTTGAAAACTGAAATGGCTGAAGACAGGGGGGGAAAAAAAACCCAAAATCCAAGTGGAATTGTTCTCTTGGCACCCTGGGAAGTGCTTGGCTGCTGAACCTGGAATATTCAGGAGCTGGATGGAAACTCCTTTTGTTGTTGCTGGCATTGTCAGTGGCAGCAGGAGGTGCCCACTGCTTTTTTCTTTTTGCCTTTTTAAATCCAGAATCCCACTTTTCCAGAGCGCAGGTGCTGGATGGGAGGAGGAGCTGCTCTGCTCTGGCTTGCAGCAGGATTTGGGGAATTTAAAAAAAAAAAATGGGTTGGATTGCTCAGTGAGGGAGGGAAGGGAGAGCTGGATGGGGCTGGCAGGGAGGAGGAGGAAGGAGGGGATGGGAATTCCCAAAATTATGGCAGCTGAGGAGGTGTTGTGGCTGGAATTGCACAGGAAGAAGCTGGAATTGCACAGGAAGAAGCTGGAATTGCACAGGAAAAAGCTGGAATTCTCAGCTCACAGCTGTTTTTCCTTTCTTTCCAGACTCCCATCCTGCTGACTCCCAGCCCTCTGCTCTCCAGCATCCACTTCTGGAGCACCCTGAGCCCCGTGGCTCCTCTCAGCCCTGCCAGGCTGCAAGGTGCCAACACCCTCTTCCAGGTGAGTCCCAGCTTTTTTTTTGTTTGTTTTCCAGGGAATTCCAGTCCTGCAGGGATCAGTTATCCCAAATATTTGCAGCAGAAATAAAACAGGAGTTGTTATTCCCTCCCCTCCTCCCTGGTAGTTTTTGAGAGCGTTCATTTGGGGTTTTATTTCAGGAGGTTGTAAATGTTGGTGTTTCAGGAGTGGTTGAAATTAGCTGCAGCACAGGCTGCTTTAGAGAGAGATTATTTTGCTTTTTTTAGGTCAGTTCTTCCTGTAAAAATTCCCTCCCTGTAACTTTTTTGGTTGGGATTTTCCTGGAGTTTGAAATTCTCCACTTTATTGTTTGTCCCTGCTGAAAAATATTCATTAATCTCCCAGCTAAAGAGGAGAAAGAGTGCATGTTTGATCTCTGTGGTGATGTGTGGCACAGTTTTGATGATTTTTATGAAAGAAATCCATAAAATTCACCCCTGTGAGGGTGGGCAGGCCCTGGCACAGTTGCCCAGAGAAGCTGTGGCTGCTCCTGGATCCCTGGAAGTGCCCAAGGCCAATTTTTTTTTTTACTATTTAGCAAAAAAATCCACTATATTTAAGAAAAAAACCCCTCCTTTGGTTGTAATTCTCATGTTTTTCCCTCACACTTCCACTCTGGCAGTGGAATTACCTGAATTTGCTGAGGCAAAAGGGTAGAATTTAACCAATTAATTTTTATTTCATTTCATTGAAATGAAAGAATTTAATTAAATCATCTAGGTTGGGATCTGTCATCTCCATGGAGATGGAGGAAGTTCCTCATCTGTACCACGAGGACAAGGAATAAAATAAAACAAGGAGGGCTGAAATGACACTGGCTATAAAAGAAAGAGCTGATCATTAACTGAGGGGCAATTTAAACCCTGTTTCCCCCACAACCTGAATTAAAATCACATTTTCACAAGGATATGGGGCAGTGCTCAGCACTCAGCACTGTGGGGAATTAAAAATTAAATTAAAAGTGAGGAGCCAAGAGGATTCTTTGAAGTCTGGGTGGCTTTGCTTTGTTTTGTTGTTGCATTGGGGGTTTTTTTTCCCTGTTTTATGCACAGATATGGGAGGACCAGCGAATTCAGGTGGGTTTTTTTTGATGTTTTTTGTTTTTTCTCTCAGTTTCCCTCAGTGCTGAACAGTCACGGCCCATTTACCCTGTCTGGACTGGATGGCCCCTCCACCCCTGGTCCCTTTTCTCCTGATCTCCAGAAGACATAGCACATGGAATTCCTGCAGAAGGACACAGTGGCAAGCAAGGCAAAGAGAGGACCCTTCTTGCACCACCTTTTTGTGAAAGGAGCAGTTTGGAATTCCACAAGAGGTTCTCGACAGTCGCTGCCCTTCCCCAATCGGAAAACAAAACAAAAAAAAAAAACAAAAATTGCCTTTTTTTTCGCAAAAATTCCCCCTTTTTTTGGAAGAACCCAGGTTGGGAATGTATATGCAAACGCCTTAATAGGAGCTGCAGCTCCAGTCTCTTCTCCTCCTCGGTTTGGAAGATTTTTTTTTCCCCCAAATCCAAAAGGAATTTTGGGTGGTGTTGCAGCAAACAGCACCAGAGGAGGCTTTTCTCTGTGACTTTTGGAAAAAAAACAACAAAACAATCAAACCCCTCTGTTCTTCTGCTTCCTGTGCCCAGCAAGGAGAACCCTGAATCCTGCTGGAAGCTGGCATTCCAGGAAATGTTTGGGAATGGGGTGTGTGCTCTCAGCTCTGCCCCGGGGGCACCAGAACTTGGGCAGCAACAAAAGCAGCCGGGGCTTTTCTGCTGCAGTTGTCTTCTTTGTTTTTGTTTTTTATTATTTTTTTTCTTTTTGCAGGGAGAAATTTGGTGGTTTTTTCCAAGGATTTATTCCAAGTTTGTGTCCAGGACAATTCTGTGGAGCCACTGGGAGAGGAGGTGGGGCTGGGTTTGGATGCTGCCCTGCCCTCCTGCCCTTTCCTTTCCACTTCTCCCAGAGTTTGAATGCTGGAGTCCAAACATTTCTTGTGCCAGAGACCTGTCCAGAGCCTGGGAGCTCCCTCTGCATGAGCAGGATGGGGGGATTTTCCTTGCAGTTTTGAGGGAATTTTCCTTGCAGTTTTGGGGGAATTTTTCTTGCAGTTCTGGGAGGATTCTCCCTGCAGTTTTGGGAAGATTTTCCCTTTGGTTTTGGGGGAATTCTCCCTTTGGTTTTGGGGGAATTCTCCCTTTGGTTTTGGGGGGATTTTCCCTGGATTTTGGGGGGAATTTCCCTGGGTTTTGGGGGGATTTTCCCTGGGTTTGGGGCGAGGTTGCTGCCTGACCTGGAATTCCAGACCCCAGCAGGGTGAGAACAGCAACATCCCAGCATTAATGTTGCTCCTCTTTTCCCCACAGTTCTGGAAAAGCTTCCTGCTTTTCCCCACGTGGAAAAGCTCCTCTTTTGCCAGCTCTTATCCCAAGTTTTACAATGGAGCTGTTCCTTTTTCTTTTCTTTTGGAGGGAGCTCTGAGCCCAAACCAGGCTGAGGGGTTCCCCGGGGTTCAACCTCCTGGAAAATCTGCTTTCACCCCGTTGGTGTGCTGGGTTAATAATGCAGGATTGTTTTCCAGAGCCATTGGAGATGAGAGGGAATTTACAGGTGGATTTTTACACCTCAGGAGGCCTTTGAAGAAAACTGAGGGGTGGAAAAAAAAAGAGATTTCTCCTCTCTCAGCCCCACACTCTGGGTGTGTGGTTGGGCTGTGACCAATTTGGGGTTCTGATGTCAGGCAGCAACTTCTGGGTTTGAGTTTTGGGGCTGTCAGGGGATCTTCTCCATCAAATATTCCCAGAAAACAGATGGAGACATCTCCTTCCTTCAGCATCCTCAGAGCTGCCACGAGCAGAGGAAGATTTCCCCCTCTGCCTCACGAGGAGCTGCCAGTGTTTGCTGTAAATACTGCACCTGTTCCATGGATATCAGTGGTGAACTCGAGCTTTTCCAGAGTTTTTTTTTCCTTTTTGCAGGCTTGGAATTCCCTTTAAAGCCACAACACCCAAGACTTTTCTTTTCCTGCAGTGATGTTCCCTTTCTATATCCTGACATTGAGATACAGAAAAACCACTTTTGTGTGTTCCTGACGTGACACCTGGGACAGAGTCGCTTTTTTGGGGCATTGTTCACCTGCCCAGGGGAAAAGTAAGAGAAAAAACTATTCCTTTTTCAGGTGGAGAAGCAGGGAGTGAGCTCATGGAGTGACCTGTCTTCCTGTAGGCTCCTCTCAGAGGCAAAAAAACGCTTCACATTTAGACATCAGCAAATGCAGGAGGAAATTCCTGCACCAGCAGCTTTTAAAATGTGCAATATTGACCTTCATTTTTATTTTTTTTTCTAATTTTATTTTTATTTTTGAAATGCAGAAGCGAAGCTGCAGGTGATGGTGAAGAGCAGGCATCTGGAATTAATTTTTTAAATTTTTTTTTAGCATGTTTGGAGCCTGCTCTGGGAAATTTCTATAGCTATGTATAAATAGCAGCACTTTGGTTGGTTCAGGTCGGCCAATTTTTATGCCTACCAAATACGTGGACTTTTGGAGAGAGCAACATTTTGCAGGCTGGGATTCGAATTGAAAATTCATGAATGAGCACTAAAAACTTGCAATTTAATTGCTTCCCTTCCCCCTTTGTTCCCCTGTGGAGAAAAGCCAAGTTCAGCTTTGTTGAAAATTTGTGCACTTAATCCTTTTGTGAGCTTTGGGCAGAGGGTCAGGCCAAAAACATTTTCTCTTTCTGGGCTCTTGCTGCCCTCTCCAAGAAGCTCCCTGAGGTTCCTCTGCCACAGAGATCCAGGATTTCCTCTGGGAATTCTCCCAGCAGGCACAGTGGGATCCCTTTGGCTCCTGGAGGATCCAAATCCGAGTCCACCCGGGATGGGGGAGCTCAGGGAAAGCTCCTGGGAAAGGGAGAGGAGGTGGCAGAGGAGCACCTTTGGCTGCCTTTTCTCCACTGCAATTTTCAGGTCACTTAAGGGAATATTTTCCTGGTGGTGTGCTGCCACTGACAGGGGAGTGCCAGCTTTTCCTGGGCTCACATTCCTGGCAGAGCCTCCCTGGGGGGCTCAGTTCTGTGAACTGCTGGTTTTTAGGTCACTTCAGGAGCCCTTTTGGGCAGCTCCTCACACCTCGTGTTTCATTTAGCAGGGAGGGGTAGAGTAGATTCTGGTTTACTTCTGTACCGTGGTGATTAAAAAAAAAAAAAAATTAAAAAAAATAATAATAATGCAGCATTACAGAAATGTTTTTCTTAGGTTCCTGTTGCTGGAGTAGCCTTGGTTTTGTGGAGTGCTTGGCAATTTTTGCATCAGTTTGTTCCTGGCTGTCTTGGGTTCTGTGGAAGGTTAAAAGGCACCAGTAGGGTTTAGGGAGGCTGAACTCGGGTCTGGCTTCTGGGAATTTCTTTTATTTTCCCTGCTGCTGCCTGGGCCGTGCCTGGCCCGGTTTGGGATCCTGGATTTGCAGGGATCCTGGCAGGAGCAGCCCTGGAAGCAGAGTGGCCCGAGGGGATGGAGCTCTCAGTGTTCTGTCCTCCCTGGGAAGGACAAAAGAGGGTGAGGGAGGAATTTTGGGTTTTTTAGCAGCAGCTTTAGGTGTAGAGCTTTGTTTCAGAGCTGTCCTCAGCAGGGAATGCAATTCCTGGGCCTGGATTTTGGCACATTCAGGCTCTTTTGCAGTGGGTCAGGAAGGGATAAAATCCCTGCAGTTGGACATTCCTTGTTTTCCCTTGGAGCATCCCAAGGCTTCAGTAGCCAGGCTCTCTCTGGGAGTGGCTGGGATACCCTCTGGGATAATTTCTCCCTCTGCTGCATTTCACAAATAGATGATTTGGGGTTTCTAATGTTCATTTTGGGGTGCACATTCCCTTCTGCAGCTTCCCCCAGCCCTGGGGGATTCCCTGGGAATTCCAGCTGGGATGGGAGTGCAGCCCTGCTCCCTGCTGGGGCTGAGCAGAACCTGCAGCTCTGCCCCTCTCCTGGCTCTGAGCTTTCTCCAGTTCCCTTTTTCTGCTCCTCTTTCCTGGCAGTTTTGGATGTGCTCTGCAGTCTCACCTCTCCCATTTCGGGGCAGATTTCCAGGTTTGTCCACCTCTGTTGTGTCAGGAGGCTCTCCTGCTATTGGCAGCCCTGGCAATCAGCAGTGGCTCAGGGAATGGTGTTCAGATCCACAGATGTTTAAAATCTTTGGAGTTTTGGGTCTGCTCCCTTCCTCAGCTCTGTGTGAGGAATAGAATCTGGATCTGGAAGAGTAGAAATGGAATTTTAAAAAGAGACTTTTGGCCTCTGAGGGGTGGGATTGGGGTTTTTTTGTCTGGAAAATCAGAGTGGGGCGTTGCAAGCAGCCCCTGAGGGTCTCCCACTGGCAGAGGAGCCCAAACCCCTGAGGATTCCCTCGGGAGCTCTCCAGGGAGTTTGTTGGGGCTTGTGCTGCCTCCACAGAGGCGTTTAGGGGTTGGGTTGGAGTTAATTAAGCAGCAATTAGCAGCGTGAGCAGATCCAGGAGGGTGGGACAGGCTGGAGCTGCTGGAATCCGAGCTGGCAGAGGAAAATTTTGGGATAAAACCCAGGGACAGCTTCCTGCAGCCCTCCAGGGGGTCCCTTTGCCTCGGGGAAGGTTTATTCCCCCTCTGCTTTGAGAGCTTGAGCTGGAAGAATAAATCTGGAGGGGGGAAAAATAAAAAAAAATTGGAAAATTCTAGGGAAACACAGCTGGAATTAATCTGGGGGTGAATCCTTTCCCCAGCAGGAATTCTGGGATCCTGGGAATCAGCACACATCCCCAGCAGCTGCTCCAGCTTCTTCCCCGGGCTGGGGTTTTGTGGCTGGGAGGGATTTCAGTCAAATTAAATCAATTTTTCACCTCTCCAGCCCCTCCATCCAGCTGTGTGCCAGTGCTGTCCATTCCTGGGGTGCACATCTGTTTTGGGAAGGGGATTTGGGGCTGCATTCCTTGCTGGGATTATTCCTCAGGAATTTCAGGCAGGAGGGCAGAGCTGCCCGTGGATGTCAGGATTCCCTGCAGCTGCCTCCAGCAGAAAAGTGAAATTTTGGCCTTGGTGTCAGTAAATCCTGAATTGAGGGATTTTATTCCTGCCTTTATGGCAGGAACCAGCAGAGTGTGTTCCTGTTTCTCCCTGGATATCCCAATATCCAGTGAAATATCTGCTTCCTATAAATTATTTTGGAACAAAACCCACATGAAAAAAGTGGCAAGGATTAAATCTTGTTTTCCCCTCCCAAAGAAAGCAGATTTTTGCTCGTGGAGCTCTTCCAGGCCCTGATGAGAAGCACGCTCAGAGCTGAAAAATCACATTTTTTGGGGGATTTAAGCGTGGTTGGACCAGCTCTGCCTGGAGCACACGTGGGTCATGGCTGGCAGGAGGTGTTCCCAAAATTCCATAAAATATCCCCATCCTCCCTCACTGTGCAGTCTCCCTTTGCACCATTTTGCACTCCCTTGGGAGGAGTTTTTGGGGCTTTTTCTGCTCTTTTAGCACTCGACTCCATCAGTGTGCACCCGTGGGTGGCCAAAGGTTATTTTTGGATGTTGCTTGCCACGTCTCCTGAAACAAAACAAACAAAAAAGTGTCTTAAAAGCGTTTTTTTTGAGTAGTTCTGTGTGCATGGAACAAAAGTTTGGGTTTGATTTAAAAGGTTTCTGTGCTGAGGTCGTGCTGCAGGAGGTTTTCATCTCAGAGCAGGAGAATCCTGAGCCTCTGGAGAGCAGGAGTTTATTGCAGAGCCCATTTCAGCAGTGCTGTACCAATAACTGGAAGCTGTCGTTGTTTATTTTGATTTTTTTCCTCCCCTTTAGGTTCCTTTTCTGTGTTTTGTTTGGAACACAGGAGGGCCTGTGCATGGTTTGTGCTGGGGGGTTCTGAGATTCCAGCCCCTGGCTTTGCTCTGAGCTCTTTGAGATGTGTTTTGGGGGTTTTATTTTATTTTTCCCTAGCATGTCCTAACCCCCCCCTCCAAGCTTTGCTTCCTAGAATTTTGATTTTATTTTTTTTTCTTTTTGTTGGTGTTGTTCTGCTGTTGTTCAGTTGCACAGAGTTTTTCTCTATAAAATATTCTCCGTGAGCAGGGTTGAGATTGAGTCTTTGTAGCTTGGAAAAAAGATCCTAAAAATTCCCTTTTCCCACTTGTTTTGTAGCCTGTTGCAGTGTTACCAGATGGCCTTATGTACGTCACAGTGCTTTGTGATGGGTACAGTAGCACATTTAATGCTTATTCCCCTCTGGGTTTTTTGGGGTTTTTTTTGGAGCTGAGAAGTTGATTTGGTAGAATAAAGCTGAGGGGAGGGAAGAAAAAAAAATATTAAAAAAAAAAAAGGGGGAGAAAATTCAGCTGGAATTAATCTGGGGGTGAATCCTGGGAATCAGCACACATCCTCCAGCTTCTTCCCTGGGCTGGGGTTTTGTGTCTTGGAGGGATTTCAGTCACATTAAATCAGTTTTTAACCCCTCCCCATCCAGCTGTGTGCCAGTGCTGTCCATTCCTGGGGTGCACATCTGTTTTGGGAAGGGGATTCCTTGCTGGGCTTTCCAGGCTGAGCTGGGTTCTTGGCAGGATTTTGGGATTTTCAGAACAATCCCAGGTGGAAACTCGTGGATTTTGGACTGGAGGAACATTTCCAGTGGCTCTTTCCAGAACAGAGTTGCATTTTTCTTTTCTCTATAAATATATATATATATAGTACAAATTCAAGAGGCAAGGTTATGTTGTAGTGAGTGTCTGAAACTTCCTACACTGGAGACTTTTCTGGACAAGACAATTTTAAAAGTCACCCCTGGTTCCAGCTGGGTGACCCTGCCTGGGACAGAATTGCTTCTCAGTTGAACTTTTTCTTTTTAAATACCTTATTAGAGTATCTTAATGCCATTGTGTTTAAAAAAAAAAATAAAATAAAATAAAAAATGCTGGTATGTAATGCAAGTACATAAATAGCCAAAGTTTTCAGTAATTGTTCAGTGTTAATTAAATTTTGCTTTTATTTAACCTTCCGAGATAACATTTAGGAAGACCTTCAGTGTTGTAAATCATCCTGAAAATTCAAAGTCTGAGCAACTGGATTAGGGCAGGGCTGGAGTTGTTTGAGCACATTTCAGGTTTGAATACAATTGGGAGGCAAAGTTTTTTAAGATGCAAAAACTTCCTTTGCACTGTCCTGACACTTCAAAGTGACAAATGCTGCTTTGGCAGTGGCTCTTTGGGAATTGTTATTCAAACATCATGAAGGTCTTTCCTGAGAAATCAGGTGACTTTTCTATTGCTTCAATTTTTGTGCAAAAAAAAAAAAAAAAAAAAAGGAAAAAAAAAATAAAAATCAATGTATTGCAATCATTTTTTTTTTTTAAATAAAAAACGGGGTGGGAATAGTTAAAGAAAACTATTTTATGTAAGAACTGACAGAGGGATTTTGCTTTGTATAATGCAAGCTGGCTTTAAAAAAAAAAAAAAGCATTGTAGCAAATTATTCAAGTCAATCATATGTTAATAGTTATGTGCAACCAGACATGCAAAACAATTGTATTTTTTTAAATAAATATTTTTAACAAAGTTTCTGCTCATTTGACTGGGGTGTTTTTTTTTTCCTTCAGTAGAGAAAATAGAAAGTTACAGCTGCAGGGGCTGTGATAAGGAGGGAGTTCATCAGACCTGTAGTTTAATTTTTTTGCTAAATTTGCTAATTCTGCTGCAAATTTCCTTAAAATGGGGAAAAAAAAAATCCTAAGTAGCCAAAATAGAGATTGGAATTACCAAGCCTGAGAACTATGATGGTGGATTTTAATCCCGGGGTTGGGTTTCTCCCAGGCAGGAATTGAGGGGAGGAACAGTGGCATCCTGTGGAGCTGGGGCTGCAGGGTTTGGGGTGGCAGGATCCCAAAATCCTCCTCCCAAAAAAATGGCTAAAATTCCATTTATTTCATTATAGGGATTCACGGAATGGATTCCAGCTGGGGGTTGAGGCAGGAGGGAATCCCTGAAGTGCAGAATTCAGTTCCTTGGCCTGACCCGAACTCACCTCGAGGGAAATGGCAATTCAACAACTCCAGGATGTTTTATGGCAGGGATGTTTTATGGCAGGGAAGAGCTGCTGCTTGGAGAAATGGAAATTTCCCGGAGGATCCGTGGCTGCCCCACCCCTGGAAGTGTCCAAGAAAAGCTGGAAAAACCTGGGAGAGTGGGAGGTGCCCCTGGCCACGGGCTGGGCTTTGAGGTCCCTCCCAACCCCAACCATTCCACAATTCTTCCAATGCCAAAACCAGTTTAATTTTAAAAATAAAATCTCAGTTTAAAACCAGAGCAACGGAGGTGTTGGAGTGAGTCCAGCCAGCGAGCAATTAGCAATCAATCACCTTTAATTAAACACTGCTCTATATACACACGTCCATATGTACATCACATACAGCAGGTCAAGCGAGGAGCCACAGCCACTCCTGGCAAGGAGGAATTTTTGACATTCCTCAAAAATCCAGTCCTTCCCTGGTGGCTGGGACAGGCCATGCGTGGGAGTACCTTACACAAGGCACCTGGAGGAGGAGATTGCACAGGTGAAGCAGCTGGAGCCTGGCTCCCCCCCAAAAAAAAAAAAAAAAAATTAAAAATAAAAATACCCTTCTCTCCTGGAGCTTCGCTCAGAAGCTTGGAAATAAAACCTTTAAAAAATAAAAACAGCTGGAGCAGCTCGAGGAGTGACTTAAAGCAAAAGGAACCAGCACAGCTCATTCTTGACTTAAAAAAAAAAAAAAAATAAAGAGAAAACACCCCCCACAAAAGGAAAAAAAAAAAAAAAGAANCCCCACAAAAGGAAAAAAAAAAAAAAAAAGAAAAGCAAATGATTATTTAAAATCATTTAAGAGGCCTGAGCATGCTGAGTAAGACACTGTTTCGAGTGTGGAATATACAGGAATTAAGTGTGCAAATAGAGACAGGCCCTGCTCCCTGGGGGCACTGCCACTGCCTCCCCTTTGCAAGGACCAAGGCAGTGCCAGAATTAATTCAAACCCAGGATTGTGCTGGAAATTCCACAAATAAAATCTACCCAATGCAGTGACCAAGCCAGGAGACATTCAATCTTGGATGAGGAGCAGAGAGCAGCTTTTCCTTCCCGCCCTCTGTCCTGAGCAGGTAAAAAAAATAAAGTTCATTTATAGGAAGAACTGCTGGGCAAAGATCCCTGCTCGCAGTCCCAGGGATTTATTTATATTTTTTTTTTTGGCACAACCCCGTGCTCGGAGGCGTGGGGGGCTCTGTTCCCTCGATTCTGCCTTGCCCCACCCAGTGTGCTTTTGACTGTGCAGCTCTCGCCTGGTTCAGTTCGGGAAAAGAGGAATCCCCCTGGTCAGAGATGTGGAATCGGGGGGGGTTTATTGCTCGGGAGCCCCTCAGCGCTGGTACTGCCCCGCCGCCTCGGGCGCCGCCTCCTCCAGCTCTGCAAGAGAGAAATTCGGGGTTTCACCTCGGGGGAATGGTCCCTGCAGCCCTCAGAGCCCCCCGGGATGGGGCATCCACATCCCAGTGTTTAACAGCACTTCCAGGGGAAATTCCTGCTGCTGTGCCCCCTGCCAGCCCTTCCAGGGG
>VXBS01001949.1:156802-169972 GCA_013400255.1 Sitta europaea
CCCCCGGAGGATTCTCCCCAGCCCCCTCAGGCCCCTCCATCCCTCCCCAGACCCCTCAGGATTCTCGCCAGACCATCCCCATCCCCCTCCCAGCCCCTCAATCCAGGGGTCCAGAACTGGGCTCACCCCTCGAGCTGTGACCCCAGCACAGCCCCAGCCACCCCTGAATCCAATTTTTTGCTCTTTTTGTATAAAAGCACCCAGCAGCTCCAGGCCTAGGTGATAACTCAAAAATCCTTTCTCAGTGAGGCTTTTTTGCAGAGCCTGACAGCTGCCCTTGGATGGCAGCCCCACTTATTCCCTGGATTCCAGCCAGGGAACAGCCCAGGGAAGCTGGAGCTGTCTGTGATTCCTGCTTTTTATTTTTTTTTAATTTTTTTTTAATTTTTTTTTTCACCCCTTGCTTCTCCCGGCAGAAAAGAAAGCAAACCGTGAGCTGTGGCTGCCAAGGCTTTGTGGGCAAGACAAAGCAGGAAAAGGAGAGAGGAAGCAGCAGGAAAATCAACATTTCCTTGCATTTTGCTGGAATGCTGTGCAGTGAGGCTGCTGCTCCCACCCCAAAGCTGGGGCTCTCGTACCTGGGGAGGGCTTGGGGTACATCCTGTGGAAAAACACCAGCAGGGCGTAGAAGGTGAAGGCCAAGCATCCAAAGATCATCCCACAGACCAGGAAACTGTAGCTGCCCCGATCGTGGATAATCTGCAGCGGGATGGGAAATAAAAAAAGGGATCAGACATCACTCAGAATTACAGGTGGATTAAATGCCAGGTGCTTTTATTAAAGCACTCAGGAATTCGGGGTACAGCTCCCCAAATCCAGCTCCCTCCATCTGTTCAGCATGCTCATGTTTATACTGTTTTGGTTATGATTATATAACTGCACGTTTGTTTAAGCAAAATAATTATTACAATAACTGTGCTTCTCTTGTCCCATTGTGCCAACACAATCTCATCTCCAGGTACCCTGGAAACTCCAAATATTGATTCTCCTCACCCCCAAATCAACAAATATTTCACCCCCAAATAATTCCATCGTTTGTGTTTCTTATTAGTATGCTTAATTACAATCTACAGAAGTGCAGTTCTGCGTGGCTCACTAAAAACAAAGCACAAGCATTCCTTCCTCACGATTTTAAACCATTTTAACCCTGCACTAACAGTGGCTCAGCAGGGAGGGCTTTGCTGGCTGACAACGCCCAGAGGCAGCACCGAGGTTTTCACTGGTGAATTCCAAATTTATTTGGGGTTTTGCCACCTGCTGGCTACTCACCGAGCCCACCAGCAGCTGCAGCACCATCTCTCCAATGCCAGCTCCTGTCACCAGCACGGTGGTGGCACAGCCTGCAAGGAAACAGGGCAGGGGTGACACAGCCAGCAGGGCCCCCCCGAGCTCCTGGCCGGCTCCCCCCTGGGTCTCACCACACCAAAGTCACAAATATTCAGCACATGAATGCTGAAAATGCCTCTGCAGACCTGCAGGAGTGCACAAAGGTGAAAGCTGGAGTGAGAAATAATCAGTTTTCTGTCCCCTGTCTGTGCTGGCAGAGCTGATGTTGCCTCTTGCTGGAGAGGTTTGGGGTTTTTTTGGTTTTCTGTCTCACTGCCCTCAGCTGGCAGAGAGCCCCTGGAGGAGCTCAGGCTCTGGGGGTTCCTGCTCAGAGCACCTGGAGATGTTTTCAGAACCATCTCCCTGCAGAGCAGCGTTCCTGCCACTCCCCAAACCAGAAGCCAAGGCTGGATCCCTGCCTGGCATCCTTACCCGTCAGCAAAACACAGAATTTGACTTTTCTGCCATAAATCTGCCTTCAGAAGCAAACCTGAACTTCCAGGCCTCCTGAGGGAGTAGGGAAGGAGCTGAAAAAAATTAGGGATGGCTCCCAAAAATGCCCCTGGCCAAATGGCAGCTCACCTTTGTACTGCAGGATGTCCTCAGTGTAGGCCAGCATGCTGGGGAAGGTGCTGCTGAGGAACAGCCCCAGGGATGCTGTGCCCACGAACAGGAAAAGCACGCTGGAGGAGAAAATCAGCAGCAGCAGGAATGTGATGAGGACCCCGACCTGTGAGCAGCACCCACGAGAAATCAGTCAGGAAAAAAAATGCTGAGTGCAACAGGGTTTAGGGTTTGGGTTTGATAGGAAATGGTCTGGGAGAGGAAATATGTTTATTTTTAATAGGAAATGGTCTGGAAGAGAAAATATGCTGGGGGAAAAAAAAAATCAGCGTTTGAGAAAGTGAGTGGCCAAAGAAAATCCATCTGGCTTTAAGGAATTTGCTCATTTTCATAATATAGTTTGATAATTGAGTCTCGATTTTATTATGTAGAAACTTAAGGTTTTATCTGAAAAGTATACTTTTAAATACAGTAGTATTTATCCACAGTGTGTCTTAATCACTAATAACTCTTTATTCTGCTGAATAAGACTGAAGTCACTCTCCATAATTACAGAATTAACTCTCAATGATTGCCCAGAAAGCAAACACAGCATTAAAGCCAAAGAGGCAACTGCATTTTAATGAACTTTCCCTCCCCTCTGGCTTGTCCGGGAAATAACCAAACGCTGGGAAATCCAGGGCAGAGTCAGCAGAGGGAGCTCTGATATTCCAGCGGTCTGGGTTTAATTGCGGCCCTGTGCGAGAGCCCAGGAGAAATTTGCATCCAAAAAAAGCCAAATTGGAGCTGGAATTGGTTCTGATAATGCTGCAGTGAGCTCCCAGCTCTGCACAGGGTCAGGGCAGCCAGGGGGATTTTTCACTCTGGACATCCCAAAATCTTCTCCCCACCCTGGTAGGTGTGGGTGATGTTATTTTGCCAAAATAAAGCTGCCAAAATCACTTCTGGTTCACAGAAATTGGAATTTAACTGCCTGCTTCTCTTCCTGGTAAGCAGTGGGACCGGGCTCATCCCTCCTGTTTTCTGCCCTGTCCTTACACATCCCAAAAGGATTCCTGCCCCTTTCCCGAGGTGTTTTATTAACTCCAGCACTAAACTGAAATTTATTAACTTCATTTTATTGACTTTGCCAGCTGCTGCAGCCTCAGCAGAGAATTTACTGCCTTCCCTTCCCCGTGGCTATCCCAGGAATTCATTTCCCCGTGGGTGAAGGGGACACCGTGTAAGAGAAATTAGATTTGATAAATTTAGATAAATTAACGATAAATTAAATTTAGATAAATTTGATACATTAAATTGGCCTTTTCCCAGTGCCAGCTGTCCTGGTGTTTTCCCAGCTCTCCCAGGAGGAGCAGGCTCAGGAAATTTGGGCCATCAAGTTTAAAATCGTGGCTACCTGGAGATGCCTTAGGTAGGGGTGGGAGGAGCTGCAGCTCCAAACTCATCTCGGAGGAGGGGAGAGGCACGAAAGGAATTAACCCCGTCCTTACCACGTTGATGAAGACCATGGTGGCTGGCTTCATCCTGTAGGACACGGGGATGGAGATGAGCCTGCCCAGGGTGATGAAGCCCCAGAAGAGGCTGGGCAGGTACCCGGCCACCTTGTGCACCACGGCCAGCGGCTCCTCCACGGCGTAGCTGTACACGAAGCCCGAGTACTCTCCCTGCGGGAAAACCCCCCTGTCACAGCCCGAGGGCTCCTCTGTCCCCCTGGAGGAGAGCCCACCCTCCCCAAGGGACTGCAGCTGCACCAGCGGCAGCCTGCGGGGTTTAATCTGTGCTAAAAGGGCGAAGCTGCCCGGCTGTGGCAGGGAAAACTCAGCCTGCAGAGATCCTGCTCCCCGAGGGGCTGCCCTGCCCTCCTGGAGTTCCAAAATTCACATTTACACCTCAGGGTTGCTTATCCTCGGAGATGGAGAGCTTGATCCCACACCTGTGTGATCCCACACCTGTGTAACCCCATTCCAGTGACCCCTGAGCCCCTGGGGGAAGGAAAAAAAATATTCCAGAGATTTGGGCAGCTGAACTCACCACGATGCCGTCGGTCATGAAGAGAACCAGAGCCCCGGTGATGTGCACGGCGAAATAGGTGAAGGAAGCCCCTTGGAAGTTTTTGCTTTGGCAGCAGCTGAACAAATCCTCGTGACCTGGTGGAGAACAATGCAAAGCAAACTTGACCAGAACGTCCCCCCGGGGCTGGGTGGCTGCCAGCCCTCCCCGGGGTTTGCTTTGTGGGGCGGCTGCAGGACAGACCCAACCAGGACCCTGAGCTTGGGGGGCTCCAGCTCACCTTTACCTCCCTCTGAGCTTCCAGGGAAAAACGGGAATGGGGATGGGATCTGCCCGCAGCCTGGGAGCCTGGATCTCCCCAGCCTGGGAGGCTGGTTCTTTGGGATACCTGCTGCCCACACCCCCAAAATTCTGGCTCCCCACACCCCAAAATCCCAGCTCTGCATATCCAAAATCCCGGCTCCCCACACCCCAAAATCACGGCTCTCCACACCCCAAAATCCCAGCTCTGCATATCCAAAATCCCGGCTCTCCACACCCCAAAATCCCAGTGCTCCACACCCCAAAATCCCAGTGCTCCACACCCCAAAATCCCAGCTCTGCATATCCGAAACCCTGGCTCTCCATACCCCAAAATCCCGGCTCCCCACACCCCAACATCCCGGCTCCCCACACCCCAGGACCCTGGGCTCTCCTGCCACTTCTCTCACTGCAGCTGCTCGCTCTCCTTTTCCCATTTTGGGGCTCCACACTTCTCCCTCATTCTCACAGCATCAAAACCTCGACCCCGGCTCTCCTGGCCCGAATCCCCGAATCCCTGGAGCTGCCCCCAGGAGAGCCCTGCCCAGGAGAGCTGCCCTCCCTCGGGTAAGGGATATTGCACCCAAGCAGGCTCCTTTGGCAAAGGGGGAGCTTGCCATCAGCCCTGAGCAGCGCCCCCAGCTCCCCTCGCCTTCAGGAATTCCCTGGAATTCCCTTTCACTGCCCGGGGGCAAAGCCATCTTTCCAGGAATAACACGGAACACTCCCCGTAGTCCCCAGGCCATTATTTACTCCTGAGATTCACTGTTTACCCAAAGAATTGACTCTGACACATCTCCCCTGGGGAGGACAGAACAATGTCACCATTGTCCCCAAGCCGGGGCGCAGCCATGAGCTCAAGAGCAAACTATTGCTGGATTTCACTTTTCCCCTCAGACCAGGGAGGGGAAATTTATTATTTCTTATTCCTTCCCTATAAAAAATCAGCGTCTGCAGCACAATGGCCACTTTAAAACCGAATAATCAGTAAGAAATGTGACCCAAAGCCAGGAGGGAACGAAGGGGCACAAGTGCCACGTGTCCCTGAAGGGTTGGAGTGGGCTTGGCTTTAGGATGGCTTGGAGAAACACAGGATGGAGAAACACAGCCTGGGGACCCCATTAGGATTGGCACAGCAATCTCCGTTCAAGACCCCATCTAATTTGAGGGCAATTGGGCGCTAAATTGCTTGTTTGGATGTTCCTGCATTCGCTCCTGGGCACGCTTTGCAACGCTGGGTCTCTCATTACACCTGCACACGCTCAGATACGGCTTTTTTCTCCCCAAAATCCATCAGAGAGGCGTCTGCAGCTCACCTGCAGCTGGGTGGGGTCTCTGGGCAGCGCTGGGGGGCTCGTCCTTGTGGCCGGGCCGCGTCTCCAGGGCCAGCTCGTCAGCAGACAGCAGCGGGTGGCTGCTGCCGTTGAAGCAGGGCACCATGCGCTCCTTGTAGAGCAGGAAGAACACGGCGATGGGCACGGGCAGCTGGGGACGGGACACAGGGGCGGGTGAGCACCTGCACATCCCAAAAACACAGCCCAGCCCCCCCCGGCAGGGCGTTCCGAGGTGCTGCGCTCAGATCCCGCGGGGGAGAGCCCTGAAGGGAATTCCAGAGGTGGGGATGGGAGGAGGAGATGCTGAGGGAGGGGTGGAGGCTGGGGGGGAGAGGAGAGACGGGAAAATCGGGAGAAAAACCGGGAGGAAATCTCCTGATCTGCTGGGGCATCCCCAGCCAGCCCCAGGTTCCAGCAGGCGCCTGGAAAGGGGCGCAGGGACCCCGGGACAAACCCCCAAGAACGCCCAAAGGCTCTGGAGCCCAGCCCGGGGCTGCTCCTGCCCGGAGAACGGAACCCCAGAGCTGCTGCTGGGGGAGCTGCAGCTGGAATTCTGCAGGAGGCACCAGGGAGCTGCAGCTGGAATTCTGCAGGAGGCACCAGGGAGCTGCAGCTGGAATTCTGCAGGAGGCACCAGGGAGCTGCTGGCGGCCCCAGCCATTAGCGGGGGTTGCTCAGCACCTCCTGAGAGAGGAGCCCGTGGTTCCCAGGCCAACAGGGAGAGCTCTGTGCCCTCCTCGGCACAGCCCGAGTGGAGCAGGGAGGGTGCAGCCACAGCTCTGAGCTCCCCCCTGCACCCAGGGATGCTCCAGCGCTGGATCCCACCAGAGTGGTGCCACCCCACGGCCCCCCGGATCCACGGGGCACCAGGGTTCGGTGATCCCATGGGATGAGCACACACCCACGGCTCCCTGGTGCCTCCAATCCCACAGGGAATCGCTCTTTTTTTTCCTCCTGGTGAGGAAACAGGGAGGCGAGCGAAGCCCTCCCAGCACAGCCCAGCGGTGTTTACACTGCAACCAACTGGGGGAGAAAGCCAGGAAATCCTAAGTGACAGCTCATTCCCTTGTTTTCTACATGTCTGGGAGCAAGTGTGAGCTCCAGCTCCAAATTTCCTGCCTTTTGTTGGCTCGTGGCATGATTTAAACGTATGGAGAACTGCCCCCCTCCCTCACACCCCGCCCCTCGAGCCTCAATTCATTTATGAGGCCGGCATTGTTCTGGGAACAATGGGAATAGGAACAGGGAGTTCGGTCCCATGGAAGAAAAACGCATTTGCTTGATAGTTCTGATCCTTCCGGAGGTCAGGACCAGATTTCATTCTCCCGAATTGCAGATTTAGCAAAAATATTCCCCCCGCCCAGAGGACCTGGCTGTGCAGATAACGGCCCTGGGCACTCCCAGCCTGGAGGACAAGGACCTAGTTTGGGATTCCCCAGTTCCCAGTCCCACTCTGGGTGTATCCATGGGCCCCAGTTTGGGATTCCCCAATTCCCAGACCCACTGTGGGTGCATCCCTGCTCTCCAGTTTGGGATTCCCCAGTTCCCAGTCCCACTCTGGGTGCATCCCTGCTCTCCACACCCTCACCTTTAAATCCAGCAGGTCCTTTTTTGCTTTGACCAGGCTGGGACATTTTTAGGGATCCCCATCCCACTCCCACCCACCCCTCTGGACAGCCAGATTTTGGTGCCACAGCCATTTTCTCCCAGAATTCCTTCCCAGGATATATTTTGCTGATTTTCCAGTTGAATTTTTTTGGGGGAAGATTTTCTTTTCCCGAGGGATAAAGGACCACCAGAGCATCCCCCACCAGGAGCCAAGGACCAAGCAGAGCCCCCAATTCCCTGCTCCCAACGCTCCAGCTCCACATCCCAAATCCCCAGAGCTCCTCCCTCCCTCCCCTGGCAGCTCTGATCCATCCTCTCAAACTCCACGAGCTGCTGCATCCCCCAGCTCAGCGTGGGGATATTCCAGCTCCTTCCTCCCCTCCCTGCTGCTATTTTGGTCCATCCCCCCCCCCGGAATCCAGGATTATTCCCTGCCATTGTATCCCAGGAGCACAATGGAGTGTCCCACACTTCCCCTGGGAAGCACCTTCCGGACAAACCCAGCCCTGTCCCAGCAACAATTCCCTGGTTTCCATCCCCTCCCAACAGCCTGGGTGATGGGAGAACTGAATTTTAAAATAAGGGGAGTTTCTGTGGGAGAACTGAATTTTAAAATAAGGGGAGTTTGTTCCAAAATCGGGATGGAAAGGAAAGAAATTTTTCTCTCCGAGTGAAAGATTTTGGCTGGGAGTGATCCAAGTGCTTTGTTTTGATTATGCTGAGCTGCTTCATTTTCCCAAAGCAAACCCATTTTGCTTCAAAAACATCGGCACAACTCCGCTGTCAGCTCTGCACAGAGCACTTGTGCCAGAGTCAGATTGAGACATTTCCACTCTAAACAAAAGCAAGAGCTCAAAATGAATCATTTCAGCTCGTGCCTTGTCAGAATCCACACAAAAACCGGGATGGAAATGTGGGATTTGGCCATTTTATAACCAAGCTGCTGCTCCTGGTTTCCATTTCTGTTGTTAACTCTTTTCAGCCACATCTCTGGAGGTTTAAAAACCCCTTCCCATCATCTTCCTCTGCTGTTTCCACCTTGAAAAGGGTCAGCAGTTTGGAGCTGATCTTTAAACAGGGAATAAAATCAGTTCCCTCTGTAAGGATTTGGGAAAGGCCACCAGAGCTTGGCTCAGGAGCTGAGCACATCCAACTGCCCCCTCTGTGTTTGTTATTTAGCCCTCACCCCCAAACCTATCAGCCTCCCTTCCCCATTCCTGGTGTTCCTCCACAGCCTGTGGGAATCTTGGGAATTCTGTGTTCCACCCACCAGCACCTGAGCGTGTCCTGAGGCACAAACCCACAGCCTGTGGTGCCATCCTACCCCAAAAAATCCCCACAGGACACTGCTGGGGCCAGGGAGGGCTCTGGAAATTCCCATGGGTGCTCCCAAAATCAGACACATCCTCGGGTTCAAAGCAGGTGTCAAACTCTGCTTCCAAACTGAACGGGTTTGCTCAGGATCTGCTGGCTCTGGGGTAATTAAAAGCACATTTCCCGTGGCACAGGCAGAGCTGGAGGTAATTAGAGCTGCCTCTCCTCCCAGGCTGGGCCTTTTTTGGGTAACTCAGCCCCAAAACTCATCCCAGCACCTGCTCCCACAGGGAGCTGGGAGGGCCTGGAAACCCCTGGATGGGGGAGAGGGGGGAGGTTTAAAAAGGGAAGAAATGGGGAGAGCCCAAGGCAAGGAGCTGCCTGTGGCTGGTGCTGGTGGAAGGGTGGCAAACCCAGGGGCAGAGGAGGGCAATGAGCTCAGTTCCAGAGGGGAGCAGCTGCCAGGCAGGATCACCCATTTTACTGCAGGACTGGTGGGCAAAGGGGACACCAGATCCCTCATGAGCCCCTCAAAGGAAGGATTTTCATATCTGCTGTGACCTCCAGGGAAAATAATGAACAGGGAGAGGCCCTGACCACTCCTGGCCCATCCCCCAGGTCACTGATGGGCACTTTCCTGGGAATATCCCTGCAAATCCCCTCCTGCCAGGACATCCCTGGCACCACCAGCTCCTCCCCAGCTGAGCATGAAGGAAATCTGGATCTGAGCTGAGTTTGCTGACCCAGCTCCTGCCTGGGAGGTGCTGGAGGTACCAACTCCTCCCAGCGAGCTCAAACAACCCCAAAACCGACCCCAGCACCAAAACACCCTGACAAAAACAAGATTTAGCAGCAAACTGACCTGTGCACCACTGTTGTCCCTGAAAATCAGCCTTCTGATTGGTTTTAATATAGTGGAGTCAGTTCTCATGAATTATAAGATAAACAAGAATCATGTTTACATTCCTTTGTGAAAAGATCTCACCTGATGGACTTCTCAGGTGCCCAGTGGAGATGGAGAGGTGGGAACTTCTCTGCCCAACCTCTGCTCACTGTCCAGAAACTGAGAGATACGAGGTCAACAATAAACTGGAGACTTCCTTTCTTCCTCTCTGCCTGCACACCTGTCGTGTGTGCTGCCGTGTGTTCCTATCTGCGTCACAGTGACACCGCCGCTGTCCCGCCCTGCCCAGCGCCCCCCAAACCCCCAAACCCCCAGCACAGGGAGCTGCCAGCACTCACATTGATGAGGGCCATGATCCAGAAGGCGTAGGACACCCGTGTCACCACCATGCCCTTCATGGGCAGGTCGTAGTGGGACAGGTTGCCGGGGTGGTGGGGCACCAGGGACTTGCGGATGTGCGGCAGGTTGCTGGAGGCGTTGGCCGTGCCGTTGGCCAGGATGCAGTTGGTGTCTGACAGGAAGGGGTCGGCGATCAGGGGGCTCAGCAGGGCCCCGAAGCCCACGAAGAAGTGCAGGGCCTGCAGGGAGGGGGGCACGCTGGAGCAATGGGTGGCAGAGCCTCGCCCAGCTCCTCTGCCTGCTCGGAGTCGCGGGATGAATCCCGTTCGAAAAGGGTTTTGAGGTCGTCGAAGCCTGGGAGTTGGCACCAGAGGTGGGTGCCACTTTGCTCAGATACATCCAGGGATGGTGGTGCCACCATCCCAAAGCCCAGCTGCCCTTTCTGGGGAGGAATTCCCCCTAAAGTCCACCCTAAACCTTCCCGAGGGGGTGAGAGCCCCACAGTGCCACAGCCAGGCTTTCCTCAGACACTTCCCAGTGCCCAACCACCCTTTATGGGGAGGAACTCCTCCTAAAATCCATCCCAAACTTTCCTGAGGGGGTGAGAGCCCCACAGTGCTTTCCTCAGACACCTCCCAGTGCCCAACCACCCTTTCTGGGGAGGAACTCCTCCTAAAATCCATCCTAATCCTGCCCAGGGTGCTGGGGGTCCCACAGTGCCACAGCCAGGCTTTCCTCAGACACCTCCAGGGATGGTGCCACCATCCCAAAGCCCAACTGCCCTTTCTGGGGAGGAATTCCTCCTAAAGTCCACCCTAATCCCGCCCGGGGTGGGGTGAGGGCCCCGCCCTCACCTGCAGGAAGATGGCAGAGTCCTTCTGGTAGATCTTGACCAGCTGCATGTTGGAGATGGTGTCGATGCAGCCCATGGCCAGCCCGGCCACGGCCATGACCACGGCCAGCACCAGCACATTGTGGCACAGAGGGATGATGGCAAACACCAGCGAGATGGCCAGGGAGGAGGCAAATAGGGCCAGCAGGGACTGGGCCAGCCTGGGGTGGGAAAGGCAGGGCAGAGTCAGTGCCACCCCCAGAGCAGCAGCCGCCCCCACCTCCCTCTCCCAGCCCTGGGAATGGCAGCTCCAGCTGCAGCTTTCCTGCTGAGAGGAGGGAGATGCTCCACACCCCACAGCCAGCCTGGGTCACCCCTGCAGCCATCAGCTTCTCCAAGAGGCAGATTTCCCACCCAGCTCTTGAGGAGAAGAGCAGCCACCCCTCCCAAGCCGCATTTGGGGTGGAACCAGAGCCTGTCCTTTCCACGGGAAGGGATGTGGGGCTGTGCAGGGGAGGCCACGTCCTGGCTTTTCTCCTGCAGGGCTGGCTCACAGCAGAGCTGCTGGCAATCCCAGAGCTGCCTGGGGGTGCTGAGCTGCTCCCAGGGAGGGCAGGGAATCCTCTGCAGCTCCCTCTTCGTGCCCTGTGCCCTGTTCTGGCAGTGCCATCCCTGCTGCCCAACCCTCCCAGGTTGGGATGTGTCCCCTTCTCCTCCACCTCCTGCACCTCTGGGCTCCTCTGGCCCTGCCGGAGCCTCCCAGTGCCCAGCCCAGCCCAGGGCAGGAGCAGGCAATATTTTCCAAGCTGTGACTCCTGACAGTCCCCTGACAGCAGAGCCGTGGGATTTCTGGGGGAGGGAAGGAGGGAGGGAAATGTGCACAGTCACGGCAGGAAAAGCGCCTGGCGAATGAGAGAGGAGCAGCTCGGAGCCCGGAGAGCCGAGGCTGCTCCCTCGGGGGGGGCAGAGCAGCGGGGACGGCGGCAGCGGCTGGACCCGGGGCCGGGAGCGCCGGGGAAACCTCACAGAGCATCCCCCAAACGCCCCCTCTGCAGGGTCATCCCCTGATGGCTTTAACGAGCACTAAAAATGTTCCTGCGGGTTGAAACCCCTGCCTCAGCCGTGGCTGACAGCGCGATTGTGCCCCCTGCAAGAGCTGGCACTGGGGGGACCCAGGAGCTGCCAGTGCCAGGTGGAGCTGGGGGGCTCAGCTCAGCACCCAGGGGGGCACTGCAAGATTTCCCGAGCCACAAATCCCTTGGGAAGCACCCGGACCGAGAATCCAGCGTGTCCTGGTGGATTGTCCCTGGGCAGGGCTGAAGCAGCCCCGGTGGCACAGCCTGGCCCCTGTGCCCAGCAGGCTGTGAAACGAGTCCTGCGCTGCCCCAAATTTCAGTTCGGGAGCGCCCAGAGCGAGTCCTGGCTCCCTCTGAGAGGTTTGGGCTGATGTCCACAGGACCAGGATGGGCAATCCCGGCCAGCAAAGCTTCCCCTCCCCCTCCCACGGGGATTTGGGAACCCCCTCGGTGTCCCCGGGGCAGCAGGAGCCCCTCAGCCCCCGGGATCCCCTCAGCCCCCGGGATCCCCCTCAGCCCCCGGGATCCCCTCAGNCTCCCGGGATCCCCTCAGCCCCCAGGATCTTTTTCAGCCCCCGGGATCCCCCCCAGCTCCCGGGATCCCCCCAGCTCCCAGGATCTCTTTCAGCTCCCGGGATCTCCTCAGCTCCCAGCACAGAGATTTTTTTCCCCCCCCCCNATCTCCTCAGCCCTGCAGGAATGGGGTGGATCAGGCTGCCCAGGGCTCCAGCACAGCTCCAGTTTGCCCAGTGCTCTCCTCATCTCTGCCCACACCACTGAAATCAGCTCAGGGCTGCCCCAAACCCTGGGAGCAAAAGCAAATTTTCAACAAGACACAAAAATGCCATTTCTGAGTTAAAAAATCCCGACACTAATCTGGGGCACTCTGGTGCTTCTGTCCCCAGCGTGTGCAGAACTTCAGCCTCACACTCCGAGCCTGAAATGCAACAAAATGGGGAAGGAAAGGGAAATGCAGGTGCACAGAGCTCCCTGGCAGTGCCAGGAGGGGGAATTTGGGATTTCCCCCCAATTTCACCTCCCCCTCGTGTGTCTGAGCCCAGGCAGGTCCTCCCAGGAATCAGGGATCTTTTCCAGGTGGTTCCGGGCAGGAGGAGCGCTCAGGGCTCCCGGAGCAGCCCCAGGCCCCGAGGAGGGCTCAACCCCGGGGAAAAGCTGCAATTCCCTGGGCAGAGCTCCCCACGCGGCCCGAGGCCGACCCGAGAGCTCAGCCCACATTTTCTGGGGGGCTGCAGCCCCAAAAGCTCCGGGGAGGGAGCAGCAGCATCGTTCCTCCATCCCCTGGCAGCTGCAAACTTTGTATTTCCTCCAAATTTTGCATGAGAGGGAATTCTGCAGCTGGGTCACGCTGGAGGGACGGAGCAGCACTAAAATCCCTTCTCCCAGTGCTCCAGGAGCTGCCCCAGCAGCTTCTCTGGGGCACGAGAAGCTGGATTTGGGTGCCAACACCATCCCTGCCCAGACCCCGGCTCTGCCGTCCCTCCCGAGTCACCCAGAGCGATTCAATCCAGAGGAGGCAGCAAAGTCTGCGTCCCTCAGGCACCA
>VXBS01001949.1:193330-213223 GCA_013400255.1 Sitta europaea
GGCTCCCCGAGCCCGGCTTGCCCGAGCACGGCCGCTGCTCCCAGCGCCGCCAGCATCCCTGCCCGCAGCCTGCCCCAGCCTGCTCCGGGGGCTGCTTTGGCAGGGCTTTAACCCTAAACCTCCCTGGGATGTTGAAAAGCAGCGGGCAGGGAGGAGTAAAGGCTGCTCCAGCCAGCCCAGGGGGCTGCCCAGGACAGAGGATGGCCCCTTTGGCTTGGGGGAACCTCAGCCTGGAGCCCCCAGAGGGGTCCCCCCCGTCTTTTGGGGAGGGAGGAGAAGATCCCACACTTTCCCACTCTCCACCTTAACCACAGCTCCTCATCTCGTGCAAATTCCTTCCAGTCCCATCAGGCTTTCCTGTGCGAGGATAAATCTCTCTTCAGCTTTAATGAGGAGGTGTTATCCGCCCCCGCGGGCAGGCAGTGGGGAAAGCAGCACCGAGCAAGGGGCAGGCACTTTCCACACACCCCGAGAGTGGCTGGGGGGGCTGGAGAGGTTTCATCAACCCCCCAAGCCCCGCTGCAGGGGCTCCCCACCTTCGTTCCTCTGGTTGTTGAGCTGGTTGAACTGCTCCGTGAACTCCGTCAGCGACTCCTCGATGGTCTCCGTGCGCGGCACCGAGAGCGAAAACCTCCTCTTGAAGTTTTTCATCTTGTTCATCTTCCTTCGTGCTGCCAGGGACGGCAGAGCCCTGCGGGGAAGAGGGCAGCAAGCTCAGAGGGGTGGGCAACACCGGGATGGGCCCCCAGCCCCACAGCTGCTGCTCTTTGGGCTTGGCAGAATCCTGATCCTAATTTCCACCCCACAGCTGCTGCTCTTTGGGCTTGGCAGAATCCCAACCCGAATTTTCACCCCACAAGGGTCCCTGGGGAAATCCCTTCTCTGGGTCAGAGCAGAAGAGGAGCCACAGAAATTGGGTTCCTCGTGGTTTTAAGAGCTGGCCCTGGTCAAGAGGTGCAGGACGGGGCTGTGCTCACTCAATCACAAGCACCAACACAGGCTGAGCCTTGTGGCATCCTTGGAAACTTTCCTGGACAGGGGGAAAAGCAGGGTAAAACCAGAAGGAAAGCAAGAAAAACACCAAACAGTGATGGGAAAGGCTCGATCCCACACTTCTCACTGGAAAAGGAGACTCCTCTCCCCTGGCAGTTTGGCCTCTGCTTTGCCCTTGCAGCAAAGGCTTCCCGAGCCAGCAGCAAAGCGTTGAGTGGGGGCAGCACGGGCAGGGGGGATCCGCCCGAGGCCCTGACCCGGGAGATGCTCCCAGCTCCATCCCAGCTCCACCCCTGCTTCACCCCTGCTCCACCCCAGGCTCCCGGTGACTCCTCCTGCTGGGCGTCAGAATCGCCTTAACCGCGGATGTGATTACAGCACTAAAACCCTCAAAGGAAGAAAAGGNCGGGGGAGATGAAGAGGAGCCAGGGGAGCGGCGGGGGGGAGGGAGGGAGGGATGCTCTAAATGAGGTCACAGCATCCCCGGAGCAGCTCGGCTGGCACGGCCGGGCCCTCCCCGCCGGGCAGCGCCGGTGCCAGGCGGTGACATCAGAACTCAGCCCCCGCTGGCAGCCGAGATTTCAGCGGGCAAACCGAGCTCGGGAGGGAGCTGGGGGCACGGGAGCGCTGTGGCCCAGCTGGGTTTACCCCGGGAGGAGNGGGCCCCCAGCCCCACAGCTGCTGCTCTTTGGGCTTGGCAGAATCCTGATCCTAATTTCCACCCCACAGCTGCTGCTCTTTGGGCTTGGCAGAATCCCAACCCGAATTTTCACCCCACAAGGGTCCCTGGGGAAATCCCTTCTCTGGGTCAGAGCAGAAGAGGAGCCACAGAAATTGGGTTCCTCGTGGTTTTAAGAGCTGGCCCTGGTCAAGAGGTGCAGGACGGGGCTGTGCTCACTCAATCACAAGCACCAACACAGGCTGAGCCTTGTGGCATCCTTGGAAACTTTCCTGGACAGGGGGAAAAGCAGGGTAAAACCAGAAGGAAAGCAAGAAAAACACCAAACAGTGATGGGAAAGGCTCGATCCCACACTTCTCACTGGAAAAGGAGACTCCTCTCCCCTGGCAGTTTGGCCTCTGCTTTGCCCTTGCAGCAAAGGCTTCCCGAGCCAGCAGCAAAGCGTTGAGTGGGGGCAGCACGGGCAGGGGGGATCCGCCCGAGGCCCTGACCCGGGAGATGCTCCCAGCTCCATCCCAGCTCCACCCCTGCTTCACCCCTGCTCCACCCCAGGCTCCCGGTGACTCCTCCTGCTGGGCGTCAGAATCGCCTTAACCGCGGATGTGATTACAGCACTAAAACCCTCAAAGGAAGAAAAGGCTCCAGGGGAGCGGGCCGAGCGCGCTGGGGCCGAGCAGCCGCGGCAGCGGGCGGGGAGCTCGCCCTGGGCTCGGCTTTGCCTTTCCTGCTTCGGCTCTCCCCAGGCTCAGCGGGGACGGGATCAGGCTGGAAGCGCTGCCTGGGCTCCCGCCCCGCTGCAGTTCCTCCTGCCTAGCACGGATCCAGCGCTCCCTGGATTTACAGACACCAAATCCCAGAATCCCAGACCTGTTTGGGTTGGAGTAACCTCGGGAATCGTCCCATCCCAATTTCCACTCTCCCAGATTGCTCCAGGCCCCGTCCAGCCTGGCCTTGGACAGTTCCAGGGATGAGACATCAGCGTCCCACCCCAAACCAGCCGCAGCTCTGCCCCTTCCAGCCTCAGCCTGAGGAGGTTTGGGTCTGTCCCTCTCCTCTCCCCAGTCCCAGGAGTGTGGGGATGCCCCTCCTGCATCCTCTGGACACTCCAACCTCCCCGCCAGGGCATTTTCCCTGGACTTCAACACCGCTGTCACCTCTCAAACTATTCTGGAGAGTTCAATCACCTCTTGGTACCAAACAGGCCCCAAAACTTCTCCGGGATGTTTTTCCCCACAGGGAACTCCCCTTTCCCGCACATTCCGCGCCTTCTCCTCGGCCCCTTCCTCCTGGGCGTTCCCGCTCCTGCTCTTCCCTGGCTGTCCCCAGGCCCCTCCCAGCCCCTCCCAGGTCTATCGGCCCCACCCAAGGGCGATCGCAGCATTCCAGGCCGGTGCGATCACGCCCCGCAGCCGGGAGCCGGCGCATCCCCGTCGCCAGGACAACGGCAACACTCGGCCCGGCGTGCCTGCATCTGAAAGCTTAAAAGATTATCCATCAGCAATCCAAACACTCCGTCTGGGCGCCTGCCAGGCTCTGCGGCGAGGCACGGCACCCTGCAGTGGGTGAATCCCCTGAAAATCCCGGGATTCACCTGAATTCCCGGGGACTCCCGCGCAGCGGCCGCCGCCGCTCAGCTCCCACCTTCAACGCCGCGAATTCCTGGAGTCAGGGCTGGGGGGTTTGCCGGGGGTGGGCAAGGAGGTGGGAGGGTTTTAGGCACCTCCACTCCAGCCCTCAGACACTGGAATGTTTTCCCGGCACTACAGGAACGTGCTCGGGCACAATAAAGAGGTGGCACCGGGGATGCTCCTCCGGGTTCCAAAGGAGATTTGGTGATGATGGCTGGATGAAAGAAGGGAATCCAGTTCCAGGTCCTTCACTGTGGACAAAGTCAAAGAACGGGATAATCGGGACAGGAAGGCTATTGGGATCAAGGGAAGGTGCTGGGCTGAGCAATTCCTGCTCTGATCCCCACCAAGCCGATCCACAACCTCCTTTGATCAGGATCAAACCCGGATCAGGAAAGATGCAGGGAAGACACTCAGGTGAATGAGGAAAATGAGGAGAAGATGTCTCTGCATCTCCCTTCCCCTCCCCAAAAAGCTGTGGATGGTTTACAGGGAAGTCAGCTTCTCACTGACACAAAACAGCTCCACAAATCCAAATCCTTCCTACGGGAATGCCAGCAGCTCCAGGCTGCTAAATATAAACCTCCTGGGATAGGGGTAAAAATAGCCCCGGGATCGCTGCAGCCTCTCCTGCCACGCCCGAGCTGCTCCCTGCTCATGGTCTCGCATCCCGGGGCTCTTTTTTCCAGCTCCACCTGGACCTGCTCGGGATCTGCTGCTGGGAGTCCACATTAAAGCTGGGATTTATGGGATTGTCCTTGTCCTGAGCCCTCGGCTCCCCCCCGACAGGAATTCTCCATCCCCGACAGGAATTCTCCATCCCCGACAGGAATTCTCCTTCCCCGACAGGAATTCGCCCTGTCCCAGATGGATACGGGTGTCCCAAAACTGGGATTTGCTGGAATTAAAGCAACCCACAACCTTCGTGCCAGGGGAAATGTAGGGCCGGGCTGGAGCAGGAAATGTGGAGTTCCGGGCGGAATGTAGGGTCGGGATGGGTAATGTGGGGTCCCAGGAGCTTCACCACCCTCCAGCCGCATTCCTTTTGGGAGAAAGAAATCCCTTTTTACAGCTTCTTTGTAAATCCCGGCAGGGATTTCAAAGGCAGAATTCCTAATGACCGCCTCTTGTTTTGTTTTATTTTGGTTTTCGGGTTTTTATTTTCCCCCAGTGTCCTAACGGAAGCGGTGGCATTTCTTGACTCGCCGAGAGAAAGTGACCCTTGTTAAGCAGAGCGGTGACACCACTTTTGGTTTTACAGCCTGGCAGGAATGGCAGCAGCCCCTGGATGCTGCCGGGATGGAGCTGGATAATTAACAGCAGGCAGGAACATGACGTTGCACGGCGGGACACGAAGGCGAGGAGCAGTTTCACACGGCAATGAGGAATTCAGGCATCAACGGGCAAAAATGAAATCACCCGGCTTGGAACCCGCCCAAGGGCCAGGATTAAAGCCAGCGGGGCGAGTGATCTGCATTTACTGGAATAGGGGAGGAGAGTAAATACCCGGCTAAAACACTTCAAAGAGCCCCAAAGCTGAATCCCAGCAGGAAAGCTCCTCCCGGGATCCCGACAAGGAGTTAACGATCCTCTAAACGCTGCCTTCAGGGCTATGTCCAGAAATCACCTTCACAGTTCCTTCCAGCTGTTCCCTCGGCATTCCGGCTGAGAATGGATCTCTCCTGCATTTCTAAACCTTCCCTGCTCTGGAATTCCCGAGCCAGGTATTTTAGGCATCACCAGAGTATGGAGCTGTCCCCTCCCTCCTTCAGCAGGGTTTGGAAGCAAAGCTTTCCAGCACTAATTATTGCCTCTCGAAAATTACAAATTCTCTGGTTTTTCCTCACCGTTTTACCAGAATCCTGCCCCCAATTTCCAGCCGAAAGAGAGGAAAAGTTTGCTTCTTTTAAACCATTTTTTTTTAATCCCCGGAGAGATTACCAGTTGTGTTTACAAGGCAAACTGAACAGCCCTATTCAGCACTTCGTGCTCCTGGCTATTAGGTGGCATCGATTCACTCCTGCAAGGCCCGGAGAAATGGGGAATTCTGCTCCTCGTGGAGCTTTTATTTGCTCAGCAAACACGGCAATCCTGCGTGTGGCTGCAGGGCCAAAGCAGCACCGCTGGATGGAATACGTGCCCCTCCTCACATGGGGAGGCCTGGACACAGAGCCGGAGGCAGCAGAAGCTCCCAGCACAGCCCAGAGCCAGGAAATGTGGAGACCTCAGGTCCCTCCGAGGTTCTCCCCAGCTCCAGCACGAGAAGGAGCAGGGAAAAGCTGCCTGAGATGGGAGAGATCCCGGGCTCTCTGTGCTGGGCCAAGAGGAGCTCAGCACCCCCCGGATTCCTCCTCCACCCCGGATTTCCTTGGCAGGACCACGCTGAGGTGCTCAGAAATGTCTGGAAGGGGATGGGCAGCGACTCCGGGCTGCTCTGGGCACTCGGAGTAATCTTTGTGATTACTCAAAATCACAGCGGGGGCGAGGCTGAATTTTCTGTGGCAGCTGGGAATTCCCTCAGGGACCGACCCTGACCAGCAAAGAACATCTCCCTGTCGGGACAAATCCTCCCTGGCGTGACAAACTCCCTCCCCAGGAGGGTGCAGTGGGGCACAGCCCGAGTGGGTGAACCCTGCAGTGAGGATCTGCAGAGTCTCCTCAGGAAGAATTCCTAGAGCAGGAATTTCCCTCCCCAAAAGCTGGGGGCCGCCTCTGCCCCCTCCACATTCGGCTCCCGCCCTCAGCGCTGCCATTCCGGGTCTGACATTCCCTTTCTCCCTGCCGGGATCCCGCAGGGAAGGGAGCGCCATCAATCCCAGTTCATCTCCAGCAGCCCCGGAGCATCCCCATCATCCCGGGAATGCTTGGGAAGGGAGCCTGGGTCCCCAGGGAGTCATTCCATCCTCACGCTACAATTCCTCGCCCTCCTGTGCTGCTGCCTCCCATGATTACAGCAAAGGCAGAAATGGGATTGTGGCAGCCGGGACACCTCTGCGTGTTGGGAGGAGTTGGGAGAGGATTTAATCTGAATCCCAGTTTTGAAGCTGGGGGGAGGCTCGGGAGGACAAATGATCTCCCAGGAAATGCCTGAGGCTGGCTCCCGCTCCGGCTTGGGCTCTCTTGGAATGCCACAGGGATAAATCAGGAATGATGGCAACGCATCCTCCTCCCTCCCTGCCTCCCAGTTGGTTCGGATTCTCTTGGGATGTGAGACCTTGGGCTGAGCACCCGGCACAGCAGCATTCCCCTCCCTCCTCTGCAGAATTCCAGTCGGGAATCTGTTGTTAAGAGACAACAACACAGGCAAAGCCACATTCTGAGGGTCGGGAGAACACGGTGATAGCCTGGGAAAGGTGGATCCATGGAAAACTTCCTGCCAGGTTCTTCACAGACTCACGGGAGCACAGAACGGATTGGGTTGGGAGATACCTGAGAGCTCATCCCATTTCCATGGGCAGGGACACCTCCCACCAGCCCAGCTTGCTCCAAGCTGCCCTTGGACACTTCCAGGGATGGAATTCCAACCTGTGCAGGGGGCAGGGCTGGGAGGGGAAGGGAAGCCCTTCGTGGATGCACATTCCCAGCCCGCTTTGGAGCCGACATCCAGCCCAGTAACGCGAGCACACAAAGCACCTTTGTTCTGCCCCGGGATATTTTGCCTTTCTCGGCGCCCTCAGCTCTCCCTCGGCTCCTGGTGAGCTCAGGGCAGCTCTGAGCAAGGCATCCCAATGCCAGCCATTATTCCAGCAGCTCCAAACACTGGGCACTTATTCCCTAACCTGGGAGAAGTGGCCAGTGTTCAGCTGCCACAACAATGGGGCCACTGCTGGCCAGTTTGGCCACCGCATTGTCCCTGCCGTGCCGGGGTCGTGTCAGCGCCTCCCTGGTACCTCCAGCATCCCCGGGGCAGGAGCAGCCGGTATTCCGAGGGTTCTGAGCATCCCTGGAGTCCGGGATTCACAGCCCCTGCATCAGCAGATCCCTGCTCTGCTCCAGAAGGGAAACCTCAGCAAAACCCCGAGCAGGATTTTCCCCTCGGACACAGAGCACCCTTCCCAACTCTCTGGGTTCTCATGACTGAATTTCAAATCCCCTGGGGGTTTGGGGCTCTGTGACAGCACCCAGGGGAGCTGGGCTGGGCCCGAGCCGTGCTGGGACTGCACCTCCCAGCTCAGTGATGCTCCTGGCAGTGCCCAATATTCAGCTTTTCCCTCCCCTTTTCCACCCCTGAGTGTCCCGAAGCTCTGAGGAGCCGCTGGAATATCAACACAGTTCTTGAGGAGGAACAGCAGAACCCAGCCTGGTTCCTGCTTTTGTGACACTCAGCTGATTATTGGGTGAGCTGCAGGCTCATCTGCGAGATAGGAATTCGTGGAAAGCCAGGACTCGCTTTCCCTGCAGTGGTCAGGAGAGGTTTTCCACTCTCTATTGAACAGAAAATACCAGAATTTTCCTCCTGTGACCCAAGAGATCTTCGTGGCACAGGAGAATGAGGCTGAAAGGGAGTTTGGGTGCAAAATGAGGATAATGGGGACAGGAATCCCTGGAGCTGCAGGGTGGGAGCAGCCCCAGGAGCTGGGGTGTGACACAGCTTGGCAGGGACAGCTGAGCACAGGGATCCCAGCCCCGCTGCCCTTTCCAAAAAGATATTTAAAGAACCAGGAATGACATCCTGGACACCCGATAGTCCCATGGAATTTGAGAAATGCAGCCACCTCTGGCACAAGGGAAAGGAGGGGGACAAAGACCAGCACACAAATGGTGGAGAGAAGAACAAGAAGCCAGATCCTTGGGAAAAGCCTCACCAGAGGGATCCTGGCCTCAAAGGCTCTTGACAGGATTAAATTTCCCAGAAAAAACACAAAACAGTTGGAATCTAAACAAAACCCCACGTTTCTGTGGAGCAGCAGCACCACGAGCCCTCGGAGCAATTAAGAGCTCGGCTCTCTGCCATGGATTTTCGAGGAGACTGGAAATGTTTTGCCTTGCTCTGCCCTGACAAAAAGACTTGGAAAAACCCTGAAATCTTTGCCTGTTTTGCTCCACAGCCTGCAGACACCTGGATTTGCCACATCCTGGCAGTGGGAGGAAGAGCTGGAGAGACTTCATGCGGGATTGACGCTGCCTCCTGTCCCAGCAGGATCCCAGCTCCAGCCGATCCTAAAACTGTCCAAAAAGATTTTGCTGGGAACAGGGATGGAATGAGAGGGGAAGGTGCTCCTGACCCCCTGTCCCCACTCCAGTCCCTCCCAGTCCTGTGGCTTCCCCCAGGACAAAGCTCTGGAGCAGCAGTGCCACGGTTTGGCATTGAAGGCACAAAACCCCTCTGGGTGAAGGGTTTGAAATCTGATTTATTTAAAGCCCTGCGAGGGTGACGTGCTTGGGAGGGAGGGAGCAAACCCTGCCAGGCTCCTGCCCTGCCAAGGATTGTGCTAAGCTGGGATTTAACCTTAAACCAGTCCTGCACCCATCCTTGCAGGGCCCTCTGCAAGGGTTTTGTGGATTTTTTTTCCCCTGGGATGGGAGGGAAAAGCAGCCACAGGGAGGGAGGTGAGGAGGAGCCAACACTTGAGGAATCAACGGGTTTCCAAGCACAGCAGGAGCTAATTAATAAATAATTATTAACTAAAAATAAATAATTAATAATAATTATTAACAATAATTATTAACAATAATTAATAAGTATAATTAATAATTATTATTATTAATTACTTTTGCTGCCTTCTCTCCTAGAAAGGGAAAACCAAAACAAATTCCAAAAAAAAAAATCAAGACCAATCCCAAAAATACAAGGTCCCAATACTAACTTAATTCTTCCGAATTACCAAAGTTGAGAGCAACATTTCAAAATACATTTTCATGGACAAAATGCGACTAATATCAAAGAAGAGACTCAAAAAATAAATCTTTAAAAAAAATTACATCACCACTTGTCCTCTTGATTAGTACTTTTTATCGATTGTACTTATTTCCTAATACCTATCAAAATATACTCTTTTTAGTATAAAAATATACTGAAATATATACTAAAAATATAAACATAAAAATCACCTTTTATGCTACCTCTTTACTAAAATTATCTCCAATTTCATTTCCAAGCTAAGAAAGAGGCAATAGAATAGAGAGATCCCAGGTGCAATAAACAGATTATTGCTGCCTCAGTGCCTGCCAAGCTCTGATCCCTTCCCTGGGGAGGAAACGTTTCAGGGCTGTCTGGGAATGGGGCAAGCACAGAGTGTTTGGATAAACCTCGTAAAACTGTAAATGCCATCTGTGCCACCCCGCCAAGGCCAGCCCCGTGTCCCCAGAGCTNGATACCTGAGAGCTCATCCCATTCCCATGGGCAGGGACACCTCCCACCAGCCCAGCTTGCTCCAAGCTGCCCTTGGACACTTCCAGGGATGGAATTCCAACCTGTGCAGGGGGCAGGGCTGGGAGGGGAAGGGAAGCCCTTCGTGGATGCACATTCCCAGCCCGCTTTGGAGCCGACATCCAGCCCAGTAACGCGAGCACACAAAGCACCTTTGTTCTGCCCCGGGATATTTTGCCTTTCTCGGCGCCCTCAGCTCTCCCTCGGCTCCTGGTGAGCTCAGGGCAGCTCTGAGCAAGGCATCCCAATGCCAGCCATTATTCCAGCAGCTCCAAACACTGGGCACTTATTCCCTAACCTGGGAGAAGTGGCCAGTGTTCAGCTGCCACAACAATGGGGCCACTGCTGGCCAGTTTGGCCACCGCATTGTCCCTGCCCTGCCGGGGTCGTGTCAGCGCCTCCCTGGTACCTCCAGCATCCCCGGGGCAGGAGCAGCCGGTATTCCGAGGGTTCTGAGCATCCCTGGAGTCCGGGATTCACAGCCCCTGCATCAGCAGATCCCTGCTCTGCTCCAGAAGGGAAACCTCAGCAAAACCCCGAGCAGGATTTTCCCCTCGGACACAGAGCACCCTTCCCAACTCTCTGGGTTCTCATGACTGAATTTCAAATCCCCTGGGGGTTTGGGGCTCTGTGACAGCACCCAGGGGAGCTGGGCTGGGCCCGAGCCGTGCTGGGACTGCACCTCCCAGCTCAGTGATGCTCCTGGCAGTGCCCAATATTCAGCTTTTCCCTCCCCTTTTCCACCCCTGAGTGTCCCGAAGCTCTGAGGAGCCGCTGGAATATCAACACAGTTCTTGAGGAGGAACAGCAGAACCCAGCCTGGTTCCTGCTTTTGTGACACTCAGCTGATTATTGGGTGAGCTGCAGGCTCATCTGCGAGATAGGAATTCGTGGAAAGCCAGGACTCGCTTTCCCTGCAGTGGTCAGGAGAGGTTTTCCACTCTCTATTGAACAGAAAATACCAGAATTTTCCTCCTGTGACCCAAGAGATCTTCGTGGCACAGGAGAATGAGGCTGAAAGGGAGTTTGGGTGCAAAATGAGGATAATGGGGACAGGAATCCCTGGAGCTGCAGGGTGGGAGCAGCCCCAGGAGCTGGGGTGTGACACAGCTTGGCAGGGACAGCTGAGCACAGGGATCCCAGCCCCGCTGCCCTTTCCAAAAAGATATTTAAAGAACCAGGAATGACATCCTGGACACCCGATAGTCCCATGGAATTTGAGAAATGCAGCCACCTCTGGCACAAGGGAAAGGAGGGGGACAAAGACCAGCACACAAATGGTGGAGAGAAGAACAAGAAGCCAGATCCTTGGGAAAAGCCTCACCAGAGGGATCCTGGCCTCAAAGGCTCTTGACAGGATTAAATTTCCCAGAAAAAACACAAAACAGTTGGAATCTAAACAAAACCCCACGTTTCTGTGGAGCAGCAGCACCACGAGCCCTCGGAGCAATTAAGAGCTCGGCTCTCTGCCATGGATTTTCGAGGAGACTGGAAATGTTTTGCCTTGCTCTGCCCTGACAAAAAGACTTGGAAAAACCCTGAAATCTTTGCCTGTTTTGCTCCACAGCCTGCAGACACCTGGATTTGCCACATCCTGGCAGTGGGAGGAAGAGCTGGAGAGACTTCATGCGGGATTGACGCTGCCTCCTGTCCCAGCAGGATCCCAGCTCCAGCCGATCCTAAAACTGTCCAAAAAGATTTTGCTGGGAACAGGGATGGAATGAGAGGGGAAGGTGCTCCTGACCCCCTGTCCCCACTCCAGTCCCTCCCAGTCCTGTGGCTTCCCCCAGGACAAAGCTCTGGAGCAGCAGTGCCACGGTTTGGCATTGAAGGCACAAAACCCCTCTGGGTGAAGGGTTTGAAATCTGATTTATTTAAAGCCCTGCGAGGGTGACGTGCTTGGGAGGGAGGGAGCAAACCCTGCCAGGCTCCTGCCCTGCCAAGGATTGTGCTAAGCTGGGATTTAACCTTAAACCAGTCCTGCACCCATCCTTGCAGGGCCCTCTGCAAGGGTTTTGTGGATTTTTTTTCCCCTGGGATGGGAGGGAAAAGCAGCCACAGGGAGGGAGGTGAGGAGGAGCCAACACTTGAGGAATCAACGGGTTTCCAAGCACAGCAGGAGCTAATTAATAAATAATTATTAACTAAAAATAAATAATTAATAATAATTATTAACAATAATTATTAACAATAATTAATAAGTATAATTAATAATTATTATTATTAATTACTTTTGCTGCCTTCTCTCCTAGAAAGGGAAAACCAAAACAAATTCCAAAAAAAAAAATCAAGACCAATCCCAAAAATACAAGGTCCCAATACTAACTTAATTCTTCCGAATTACCAAAGTTGAGAGCAACATTTCAAAATACATTTTCATGGACAAAATGCGACTAATATCAAAGAAGAGACTCAAAAAATAAATCTTTAAAAAAAATTACATCACCACTTGTCCTCTTGATTAGTACTTTTTATCGATTGTACTTATTTCCTAATACCTATCAAAATATACTCTTTTTAGTATAAAAATATACTGAAATATATACTAAAAATATAAACATAAAAATCACCTTTTATGCTACCTCTTTACTAAAATTATCTCCAATTTCATTTCCAAGCTAAGAAAGAGGCAATAGAATAGAGAGATCCCAGGTGCAATAAACAGATTATTGCTGCCTCAGTGCCTGCCAAGCTCTGATCCCTTCCCTGGGGAGGAAACGTTTCAGGGCTGTCTGGGAATGGGGCAAGCACAGAGTGTTTGGATAAACCTCGTAAAACTGTAAATGCCATCTGTGCCACCCCGCCAAGGCCAGCCCCGTGTCCCCAGAGCTGCAATGCCACCGGCAGACAAAGCAAATATTTTGGTTGGGGCTGAAAATCATGGATTAATCCCTTTTTAATTTTATTTTTTTTATGATTTTTTTTATGATTTTTTTTTTCATTTCGCTCCGAAATCAGCTTCTCTCTGTAATTTAAAAGCCTGGTGTGTCCTTGAGAAGCCAGACTGGTTCCTGCACAAGCCTTGGAGAGATAAGAGAGCCCAGAGTGAGATAAAGAGAGGGGAAGAGCAGAGGGAGAGGAATCCCCCCTGGAAAACTCATGGCTGGACCTTGGACACGGTCAGGGAAAGAGGGGCGCTGGCCTGAGGCCTCCTGTGCATGAAAGAGGGGTCAGAAGTGTGAAATAATGGGAATAAATTCAAATATTGTGCTTTTGCCTCCCCTTCAAATCAAAACATAGAGGAATCTCCACATGGTTTTCATAGGAGAGGAGGAAAATCCAACTAAAAAAGGGATGAGACAGAGCAGGGCCTTGGGCACGGTCAGGAAGGGAGAGTCTGCAGCTTGCTGTGCATGAAAGAGGGGTCAGAAGTGTGAAATAATGGGAATAAATTCAAATATTGTGCTTTTCTCCTCACTCCGAATCAAAACATAGAGGAATCTCCACATGGTTTCAACAGAAATGGGGGAAAATCCACATTAAAAAAGGGATGACACAGAGCAGGGCCTTGGGCACGGTCAGGGAGAGAGAGCCCACAGCCTGCTGTGCATGAAAGAGGGGTCAGAAGTGTGAAATAATGGAAATAAATTCAAATATCGCAATTTTCCCCTCAGTCCAAATCAAAACACAGAGGAATCTCCACATGGTTTTCACAGAGTGGGGGAAAATCCAACTAAAAATGGGATTACACAGAGCAGGGCCTTGGACATGGTCAGGGAGAGAGAGCCTGCAGCCTACTGTGCATAAAGGAGGAATAAGAAGCATAACATTTCATAAATAAATTCAAATGTTGTGCTTTTGTCCTCACTCCCAAATCAAAACACAGAGGAATCTCCACATGGTTTTCACAGAGTGGGGGAAAATCCAACTAAAAATGGGATGACACAGAGCAGGGCCTTGGACATGGTCAGGGAGAGAGAGCCTGCAGCCTACTGTGCATAAAAGAGCAGTCAGAAGCATAAAATAATGAGAATAAATTCAAATATGGTGATTTTCCCCTCACTCCCAATCAAAACATAGAGGAATCTCCACATGGTTTTCACAGAAGTGGGGGAAAATCCAACTAAAAATGGGATGACACAGAGCAGGGCCTTGGACATGGTCAGGGAGAGCCTGCAAGCTTATCGTGCATAAAAGAGGAATCAGAAGCATAAAATAATGGGAATAAATTCAAATATCATGATTTTCCCTCCACTTCAAATCAAAACATAGAGGAATCTCCACATGGTTTTCACAGAAGTGGGGGAAAATCCAACTAAAAATGGGATTACACAGAGCAGGGCCTTGGGCACGGTCAGGAAGAGAAAGCCCACAGCCTGCTGTGCATAAAGGAGGAATAAGAAGCATAAAATATAAAAAATAAATCCAAATATTGTGCTTTTCCCCCCACTCCAAATCAAAACACAGAGGAATTTCCACATGGTTTTCACAGGAGAGGAGGAAAATCCACATTAATGAAGGGATGGCCCCGAGCAGGGCCGTTCCAAGTGCATCCAGTCCTCCCCTCCTGCCTCACAGCTGATAAGGGAATGCTGGAGATAAGGCAGGATTGTCCCCCTGGGGCCCGAAGGGATGGGGCATCGTGCCCAGGGTCCCTCAGCAGGGCTCCCAGTGCTCCCAGTTGTGCTCTGGATCAGCACTGGTGCGGGCTGGGCCTGCCACGCTATGATAGCGCAATTAGCGGCACAATTAATCGTTAATCAGGGGGGATTGGGAGGGATTAAGCGCTTAAAGAGCACACTGCTGCTAATGGTAATTTATAAAAAAATGCTCCTTCCCCCTCGGATGCTCTGCTGTGTTTGCCTGGAGTTAAAATGCCCCAAATGGGGTTTTTTGGGCGCTTTTGTGAGGAAATGGGTCTGGGGCAGGGATGGGACAGAAATGGGACAGGGATGGGATGGGATAGGGATGGGATGGGATAGGGATGGGACAGAAATGGGACAGGGATGGGACAGGGATGGGACAGGGATGGGATGGGACAGGGATGGGACAGGAATGGGACAGGAATGGGACAATGATTGGACAGGGATTGGGACAGAGATGGAACAGGGATTGGAGAAGGATGAGACAATGATGGGACAGGGATGGAACAAGGATTGGGACAATGATTGGACAGGGATTGGGTCAGGGATGGGACAGGGATTGCACAGCTCTGGCTGCTGCTGCTCTTCCAGCACTTTTGGGGGCTGCTGCTCAGGCAGGAGGGTGTGGGGGTAAGGCTCCAAGGGTGGTTTTGGGGTGATTTGTTCAATTCAAGGACCAGTTTGGGCACACAGAGACTCTCCCCACATTTTAATTCAGATGAGACACAAACCAGTCTCTGGCTACAACCAAAACCTTCAGTTCTGCCTCCTCCTCCTCAGAGTCCACAGGCGCACCATGATCATTTCCTTGGTTCTGCTGTTCATGGATCTACTAGATCAGAACTGGATCCTCAGTTCCTGAGATCTCCTGGAGACCCCTCTGGATGCTTCAGCATAGGCTTGGCCCCTGAACTGCCAACCTAAAAGGTTTTCCACCCAATAATTCCAGTCATAGATGGCATACATCCAAGCTCCAGGTGATGTTCCATACTGGAATGCAGGAAAAAAAACTCCAAAGTGCTGAATTTATATTCCTGTGCATGCTCCCGAGTGCAGAATCGAGGCTCTTGTTCACAACCCTTGTCAGATTTAGCAACTAAAAAAAGCCACGGCTCCGAGAGTGGGAAGTGCTGGGAGCAACAGGAGAGAGGGAAAAGCTGGGGGGTGTTTTGAGGATAAATCCCCCCAGGATCAGGAATCCCAACCCTTGAGTGACCAGCACATTAACGCTGCCTGAATAATTAAATAGAAAATAAACCATTAAAATCAAAATGGAGAAAGAGCAGAAATAAATGGAACGCTGGGAATGTTTCCCTGCTTCCCAAAAAAAGCACATTTTGATTTCTTCGGAGGCTTCGGTGTTTACAGTCGGCTTCAGCAGCCTCTCCTTGTAAATGGAGTGATTCAAGGCAAAATCACCACAAAAAACTGGTCAAAGCCAGTGCCCTGCCCCTCTCCAGCTGGGAAAATTTGGGTTGTTTTAAAGGAAATGGCTGAGGATTTCAGGGATTGGGGAAGAAAATGATGCAGAGGGTTCATGGAGAGGGTTCAATAATAAAAACACTGAAAGGGTGCCCAAAAGATGAAGAGCACAGCGAGACAGGAGCTGTTTGATTCAGTTCAACACATCCTGCAGGGAGTTACAGGCCTCAGGTTGGAGATCCAGAGCTGTCAGTAACGGGATTTTCCTAATGCCAGGAATAAACCCCGTGCCTCAGTTTCCCAGCTGATAAATGAAGATGACAAGGGCGGTGCCAGGGTGGAACGTTGGGTGCCATCAATAAAATTAATAAGGGGAAAAAAACCTAACAAAATAATTAACTGAAAATGGCGTTAATAGGAGTGTCTTCATTAGCAGTGGCCTCCAGGCACCCACAGGAGCTGTCCCTTGCCAGGCACTCAGGAAAGGATCCCAACCCCACTTCATCCTGCTTTCCCTCTCTCTCTGCATCCCAGCAGCAGCTCAGGTGATCCAGGTGTCCCAGCAGAGCTGTCAGGGAGCAAGCTCTGATAGCTCTGGATTGGGAATTTGCCACTCAATTTATGATTTTTGCTGTGGCAGTGCCACATGAGAAACGAGGAATTGTGCCTGGTTTAAACTGAAAGGGAAGCAAACCCAGCTGAGATCCCCGAAATGTCCCACCTGAGCTGCTCTGGGATCCCAAAAAGCAGCAATCCTTGCAAACAGCAGCTCACACATCCCCCCCTGAACACTTCCCAAGTTATTTCTGCCCCCCAGCACCCCGGACTGGCAGAAAACGGGAGGAAAAGCCCCAATCAAAGGCAGAATTGCTGGTACTGGCAGCGGGATCCAGCTGGCTGGAGCGAGCACCCCACAGCCTGGAGCATCCTTCCGCCTCCCGAGCTGCATTCCCGCAGGTCCTGCCTCCACCTGGAGCTGCACTCTGCACTCAGAGCTCCCGCAAGGGCCCCGCTGCTGCTCAGGTGCGGGAAGGAGCGCCCAGAATTCCAGCAGGGATCAGGAGGAGAGGTGGGCAATCCCCGGCGGGGAATGCGGCTGTGAAAATCCGGCGGTAGCTGTGCTGGCTTGGAGCTCATCCCTAAAAGAGCAGGGAAAGCCAGGAGGAAAGGGAGCTCAGGTCTCAGGCTGGGGTTGGAATGAGCCGCGAGCAGGGAGGGAGGCGAAGGGCGAGCAGACAGATGAGAAGTGGCAGCGGTGGCAGCAGCACAGATGAACCCCAGCCCTCGGCCGGGGCTTCCCGAGCTGCTCCGTGGCTCGAAAATCATCCCCCAGCGGTTTCTCTTCCAGCCAGACAAGAGATGGGAGCCAGAGATTGGGAGCGACTGAGCAAACAAGCAGCAGATGAGCAGCACTGGCTGCGGGCGAAATGCTGCCTTGGAAAGAGCCCTTGGCTGGGAGGAGAGGGCAAAAGATGCTCGGGCTGATTACAGAGCCACTCTGCAAAGTTAATTGTTCACCAGATTGGGATCTGGGCCACATCCATCAGCAGGCTGCTTCCTGCCATCAGGTTTCCCTGGACAAACAGCAGGAGCCAGTGGATGTGGAGGGGAGCGAAGGCGGCAGGGCAAAGCTCTGCCTGGGGAGGGGTCGCTGCCAGCAAAGGGCCCTTCCCAGACAGAGCCCTCTCCTCGCTTCCCTGCCTGTGCAGAGGCAAACCCAGCCCAGCAGAGCTGAGCTTTGGGGTGTCAGCACAGGAATTACACAGAGCAGAACTCGCTCCAGGCTTGGGATCTCCTCTGAGCTGAGCCAAACCCCCCTGCCCGAAGAAGCCGCCTCAATTTCCCCGAGGATGGAAGGAGAATCTGGGAGGCTCCTACTAAGCATAAGCACTTTTGGAAACTCTTACTCTTCTTGGACATGACTCCAAACACAGAGATCCCAGCTTTTCTGGAGATTCTCAGCCCTCCTGGCCCAAACCTCAGCTCTGTGGAAGCCAGAGGAATGTCCCAGTGTTTGCAGGGATTGACCAAACATTCATTTCTCTCCAGAAGGCCGGACCAAGGGGACGATGGTCTTGGGAGAAATTGCAACGTGGATATTTTAATGCACATGGTGAGGGGACACCCAGGGTTCTGCCTGGCCAGGTGGTGGCACAGGGAGAACGGAGGGATCCTCATGGATTTGGGAGATCAGAACTCAGCTGTGCCCCCTGTAGCACCCTGAGCCATTTTGCCTCTGTATTTTATCCTGTACAAAAAGCAGCTGCTCTCATCTGCCTGCTCTGGGTCCAGTGCCAGCGAGGGAAGGCAAAAACTGTTCCCTGCAGCACCCTCTGTACCCCAGCCCGTCCCCAAGGGACAAGTGACACTGCCAAGGAATGCACACGAGAGGCAGCAGCTCAAGATTTAAAGCAGCTCATTTGGAAACCAATAAAAATCAGCCAACTGCACTTCAGCCACCTGTAACTACGAGTGTGTGACACCATCCCTTCCCTCTGTCACTGTCACCAGCACTGCCTCTCTGAAGGGTCCATTCAGGGCTCCACAAAGAGCTGCTTCAGTGAAAGGGGCCTTCACAGCATGGAGATGAGGATTTCAGTGCATCCCAAAGCTCTGCCGAGCTCAGGGAGCAAAGCCCTGAGAACAAAGCAAGGTCAGGAGTTAACAGATGGGGGAACTCAGTCGTGGGGACACGCTGGTGACGTGGCCAAGGCCAGGCAGAATCCCTGGCAAGGCCATGGACAGGGGGAGATCCCCAGAGCCCTGATTAGTTGTAATTTTATTTTTTTCTCTCTCTCTTTATCTCAGGAGGATGAGAGAAGAGGAACTCCCAGGATTGCTGGCGAGGTTGTTCCACTACTCATTTATTAACTGCTCCCATTTGGACATGGTACTGATATTTTCCAGTGTGAGTGAGTAAGCCTGGGAACTTGGGAACAAATCTGCAAGCTCTGCCTGGAGAATGGACACCAAAACTCATTCCAAAATCTTCTGGTGTGACAGAGAGCCTGAAATTCAGCAAACTCTGAGCTGGGTGCCTCACGCACTGAGGAATTTCCATCAGCTTCCCTCCCATTCTGTATTCCTGGGGCTCTCGGGCACCACCTCCCACCTTTTCCTTGGGAGGAAAGGATGCTCCACAGCACAAATGCACTGAGCTCCCTGTGCCTCCTGTGTGTGCCTGCTGGCATGGTACCTGTTATCTGATGGCCAGAGTCCTGGAGGGAATCTCTTCAGGAGCATGGGAACTGCTTTTCCCGACCTCTCCCCTGACCCACAGGCGCTGTCACAGCCTCGAGAGGCTGGAAAACAGGACTCTGCTTGCATTCACCACATCCCAGCCCCATGTGTTGGTACCTCCCAGCTCCACACCCCAAATCTGCCCCACACCGCCCAGGAGGGAATTCATTAACTCATTAATTCATTAATTCATTAATGCTGGTTCCTCGCAGGGCCCTGCCTGAGGGCTCCTGCCCTTTCACAAATCTCATCCAGAGCTCCAACTCTCTGCCTGATGCTCGTTCAAAGCTTTCCCCCCTCCAGGCACCTTCTCCAAGCCCGCATCTCCCATCACATTGCAGGGCTCGTTTCCTTGATGCACAGCACAAAACCCAGCGCCAGCAGCCCCAGGCCTGACCCTGATTCTTGCTGCTCTCAGAGCTGATGCCACCATTGTGCCAACACACTCAGCCCAGGTTGTTTTCAGGGCGAGATGAGGCTGTTAAAGCTTTTCAGGCTGGCCTGGCACGGAGGGCAGCTCTCCAGGGGCTGTCTGGGGACAAGGAGGGGGGAACACATTCCGGGGCACACCCCCGGGAACTTGTCACAGCAACAGGCAGCGCTGGAGAGATGCAGCTGATTTGTGACAGCCGCCAAAAACTGCAGCGCCAGGGGAATGCCGAGCTGCCAGCCCGGGGCAGGGCTCCCTGCCCAGCCAGGCACCCACGGGACAGAGCCCGGGGGTCACCCCCGGGCACTTCCACGCTGGAAGGGTCCCCCCAGACCCCTCACGCCAGGGGTGCCCATCAAAATCCAACACCGGGCTTGACCTGGGCTCCCTAAAACAGGTTTAGGGCCAAACGCGCAGGAATCTCCCGCGCCAGGCAACACCGAGGTACAAATCCGTGCCGAGCTGAACCGTCCCTCCCCGTCCCTCCAAGTTCAGCGCTTCCCTTCCCCTCGCACTTCGTGCCCCGGCGGTCCCAAGGGCAGCGGCC
>VXBS01001955.1:0-12500 GCA_013400255.1 Sitta europaea
CCCAGCTCCACAATCCAGCTCCATAGCCCAGCTCCACTGCACCGGGCCCAGCTCCACAGCTTTTTTGAAAAAATCACAGAACCTAGAGATTCCTTCATGTCCAAAAGAATATGAATTGCTGCACAGTCACCAAGTGAAATGTAAAAATAATTGTAAAAATATTGCCAATGATTCTTTCAATGTGAATCACCTTTTCTATTAATGTATTTAAATTGTCATCATCAAATCCATTTCCCTAATTTCAGTAGGTTTCTCTGGAGTCCTAGGATTAATGTCCAGCTTTAATGACACTCCAAAATTTTATAGCACTTGTGCATTTTTCTTCTTCACGAGGTTTTGTACCTTTTTTTTTGGAGAATATAAGCAGACATAGAAATACATTTTTAGCATTACAGAAAGGGAGTAGTGGTGAACTTAAATCCTGTCTATAACATTAACTTTTGCCATCTTAAAAACACCTCCTGTTTCTTCAGTTCTCTCAAACTTGATTTCTTTGGAACATACAGAAAATAATTTGAGTTATTTCAGGATTCTGCACCTTTGGATATTGAACATGAAAATGCAGTAGGTACTCTTCAATGAGATTTGATTTTCTCCTAGCAAAAATAAATTGGGAAAATAATCTAAATATGACTTATGATAAGATTTGGCAGAGCATTTTGTAACCTTTGCTTTTATGTGGATATTAAAGTTTAATATATTTCAAGTGAATAGTCCAAAGGAATAATTCAACATGAGATTTTCCTGAGGGGAAAAAAAAACACGACCAACATTTAAAGATTTTTCTTGGAATTCTTTGACAATTTTTCTTCAGTTAAACATGTCCATTATAGTAGCAGGAATATTTTCCTAAAGTTCCTTTTTGCTGGTTTTATTCCTTGTGTCATTCCATTAGGTAACCCTCCAAGTGACCCAAAGGAGATATATTAAAATCTAGTAATACAATACCCCTGGACTATTTTACATAATAAGAATTTTTTTTTCCAACTCCCAGATGTTGCTAAAGGACAGAAAAAAAAAAAAACCTGTAAAATTCTTCATCATGAATCTTTTTTTTTTTTTGCTGCAAATCCCTTTTTTCCCCCCTTTCAAAAGCAATTCTGAATAGAGGTAAAAGAAGACAAAACTTGACCTTTTGTGATCCCAGCATTAATAGGTCTGTTCATAATTCAATCTGTGTGTGTGTAGAAGCATCCATGTGGAAAGATGCAGGCCTGAGAGACAGAAAGCCCTTCCCTTTAAACATTATCTGACCCTATGAGGCTTCTTCACAAAAGAAGGCTTACGTAGGCAGAAGTGGAAAAAAATGCAACTCTCATTGTGCCCCAGAGAGCCTACACACATTTTACTGCTCATGGCCAGGAAAACTCCTCCTGGAAGTGACACTTGTACAGGAGCTGGGCAGAGGAATGGGAAAAGAGCACAGAGTAGGAAAGAAACAGGAAAACCTCAGCACATGCAAAGAATAAACTGCTTTTCTCATAAAAAATATAGAGGGGTTATGTGCTGTGCTGGCAGGGTGAGGGCTTGGATGGGAGAGATTGTTTCCTGTGTGCTGCAAACTCTGCCTGGTGGAGAACCCCTGGACTTCAGCTGCTTCCTCTCCTCAGGGTCAGGAGTAAAAGTGTGAGAGGCAGAATTCCTGTCCAGACTTGGATGTTTATTATTTCTCATCTCAGTTACAGCCTCACTGACTGAGTACTCCTACACACTAAGGTAACAGAGCAGAAATGGTGCACACAGTTCTGTCTTCAGGGTGTTTTTAAGCCTAAACTCCCCAATTATGAGATGCCAACTAATTTATTTTTACTTCTAACCCAATAACCAACCACCCATGTNGCATCCAAACTCAGCTGGTGGTGCTGTGAATCCCCAGCAAAGAGCAGTGTCAGGGATTTGTGTCAGTACCTGGAGTCCAGCTGTTGTTACCAGCAGCCCTTCATGCCTCTCCTGTTTATTTTTGGCTCTGGAAAGTCAGCTGTCAGTTTAAATGCTCAGTTAAACTGGTGCCTTCTGGAGCTGAGCTGGAGTAGAGCCCAGCCAGAGCACAAGGACAAAGCAGGGATTCATTCAAAGCCCTCCCTGGGCACACCTGGGCAGCACCAGAGCCCAGCTGGGCACACCCAAGGGGAACCAAAATGGGCACAGAATGGATGAGTGATCACAATGTCCCACACTTTGATGAGTTCTGGTCCATTGGCACATTGGAGTTCATTGTCCAATTACAGCTCCAGGTCATGAAGCTCCATCCTCCTTGGTTTTCCTTCTCACTTCACCATTGGTTTTATTCTTGGGCCTGGAAGTTGTCCTTGGTGCCAAGCTGGAGAAGGAATTGTTTTGTCTATTTACTCTGTGAAGAGAGCTCACCAACACTGAATGTGAAACCTAAAACTACCCACCAAACCAGCCCAGAATCTAAAAAATACAAAAGCTAAACCCTTAAGGCATCACCCAGAGCCCACTGGCGTTCTCAGAGCCCTGAGCCACTTTGCACTGGCCCTGCCAGCTGCAGCCTGAGCCAGGCAGGGGCACAGGGCTGCAGGGACAGCAAGAAGAGCTCCACTCAGGGAAAGAGATCCTCAGCTGGCCCAGCTCAGCCAAGCCCCCCCAGCTGCACTGTTGATCTACACCAGGAGCTCAGCTCAGCAGCTGGAATTATTTTCTAAACAAGGCCAAAGAAACACCATTGGGAATCAGGGGCAAGACTCTTCTTAATGAGTACTGAGTGAAGTCATGGTGACATTCCCACCAGTCCCCAGCATTTCCCCTCCCAGCAGAGGGGAATAACTGTCCAGGTTTGGAAAATCACATCATTCATCACATCACATTGGAAATCACAGCACCAACTGCATCTTCATGTGCCCAAACAGTCCCAAAACACAGCTTTGAAAGGGCTCAGCTTCTAGAACCTCACAGGAGCAATGCTAAGGAATGAAAGAAATGGAATTTCATGGCCCTGGAGTGATTTAACTGTTAAAAAGGAACAATTCTACTCAATAGGTAAACAAACCAGAAAGAAACCAACATCCAGAGTAAGGCTGTGATGATGCCACAATTAATTACTTACAATGGTCCAAATGTTCAGATGCTGCAACTCTTAAAATTTAAAAACCTTTACCATGAAAAAGCATGTATCCCAGTGAAGCCAGTTGTGTTGATTGTTTGCTGGGTTGAAGGGTGTGTTACTGAATAAAAATCTAATCTGGGATTGATTAAATATATCTAATGAAATATATCTATTATTTTATTGTAATACATATGATAACTAATATGCCCTCTAGTGTGATACAAATTACAGTTAGATGAACTAGAAAATCTACAAAACTGGGGGTAATAAAAGGTAAAGCTTGATCATTTACCATGGAAATACTGTTGAATTTGTATTCAGACTGATGTCAAGTGACCTTGACATTACTATCCACATTGAAGGACACATGAAATACTGAAAATTGATCAGCTGGAAAGTCCTGAATGGGCTTGTAATTCCCAAAATCTCAATAAATCAAATGGATTTGTGGTTGTGGGTAATCGATTTACAAGCTCCAAAGAGAAAATTTGATGTCTCTAAATTAGCTGAATAATATTTGGAAAAATCTAGAATGAAAACCAATGTTAATACCTTGCCCACAATGCATATTTAGTGGTTTTTACTGTGCCAAAGGCTTCTCAGGAGAGTTAAAACCCCCTGCTCTGGCTAGTGAACAGCCTGAATGGGCTTGTAACTCCCAACATCTCAATAAATCAAATGCATTTGTGGACCTGGATTATCAATTTACAAGCTCCAAAGAGAAAATCTGGTGTTCCTAAATTATCTGAATAATATCTGGAAAAATCTAGAAGCAAACCCATTGTTAATATTTTGCCCACAATACATATTTCTCTTCATCTACATAAATTTTCTTGCTCTATTTTCGTGGCCTTCTAAACATTTCAAGGATGGTTCAGGGCAATATTTTGGTTAAGGTAATAATAAATAGTGTTTGTCTTCTACTTCCATATTTCTGCTAAAAAGTAAAGGGTTTTAATGACCCCTCACTTAGCAGAAATATGGAAGTAGAAGATTTTTATTGATTGCTACACACCTTTTAACAGGAAGAGGTAAAATTGCCAAGCACCTGGAACTGGAAAAGCAATTCCTGCTGACCTCAGGCAGATAATTTAGAATTTCTGCCAAAGTAATGGAGGTGTACATGTGATGTTTAGTGTGCCTGTTTTATTTAAGAACATTTTGATTTGTTAGAAATTAGTAAATACCAAGGAGAAGTATTACTACTGAGACAAGCTGACCTCAGGTCTAAGTTGTTGGTGGAGAAGCAAAATATCATGGATATAATTCTAAAAATATTTCTAATTATTCCAAGAAATGGAATGTTAATATACATTTCCAGGTAGCTTTCTGATAAGATGCATGTATTAATAATATCAAAGCTGAAGAGCTTACTTCTTTTTGAGATCTACTCTGAAATAATGCTTCACTTTTATCTGCCATCAGTTTTTTATTAATATTTCCTTTATAGAATACGCTAACTTCACAGCATGAGATATTGTAAGAAAAATACTTGATTTAATAGCTTTTCATTATAATATTTCCCACATAATCTTATGTTAGCTTACTGAATCTTGACATTGTAAACTGCATTTTCCCCCTAAAAGAAAAGAACAGTTTAATGCTTGTAATGAGAGCAACAACACAGTTCTAACAAAAGCAAAGAGCTACTTAAATTCTTAACTGAACACTAAATATTTTGCTCTGTTGAAAAACCTCTTCTAAAAATTGGTTTGCAAGCAAAACGGAATCATATATTACAAAAATAAAGAAAATTTGAAGGAAAGTTCCCTTTTCTTTAGAAAGTTTCAAAATTGATAAAAATAATGATTTATGCCAAACCCCACTGGATTATCTGAGAAATAAACACTGCAGTCAGGGAGATTCTCTCTAAAGGAAGAATCCATCCTCTCCATGGGCTTGCATGACACTGAACAAATCCAGAGCAACCAAATTGCAATATATTGAGTTTTCACCTCATTCCAACCTCCCCACCCAGTCACTGACTGGGTTTGTTTTTTTTTTTCCTTTGTTCCAAACACATGGGCTGGCAGGGATAAGGAAAGAGAGGACAAAATCTTTACATTTTCATCCTGAAAATAAAGGCACTGAAGCCACGAGGGAGAAATCTGTGCAAGCAAAAGGGTCATGAATTTTATTTGCATTCTGACTCAGTGAGGGAAGAAGAATAAATTGCACTTGCCAAAATTCTCTTTGGGGGCAGAATGAGTAGCTCTGCTTCTTCCACAGACCTGGGAACTAGGTGCTTTCCCTTCTTTTATTATCAGTGGTAGATATCAGCAAAAGTCAATCTGTGATGGTTAAGCAGGGATCCTAATGCCACTGCTGAATTTTTGAGTTTTTCATGGAGGTAATTTGAGCTAGAAGTCAATCTTTAATATGGTTTTACACAGAAAGGCTAGAAAAGAGGAGGAACCTAAAGGGTCCATGTCAGACCACTCAATATGGGACTAGGAAGAAAAGAGAACAAAATTGGGGGTGAAGTGCAATAGCTGTCCACAGAAAAAAAGCATTTATCTTCAGAGCCATTCCAGAATAGGAATACTTGTTCTACAAAACAATTATTTAACAGCCATTCATCTTAAACCGATTTACTTTAATAAGAACTGAAGTTTTCCCTGCACTGATTCCACAAGTCAGTTGGTTGTCATGTGGTTGTTTCTGATAAGCAACATTAAATTCATTAATAGAACAGGGTCACAAACCAAGGAGGGACTGAATTCAAAATAGAGTCCCTTATATAAAGTCCAGGAGACTTTTGTGTGTGCCTAAGAAAGGCACAGAGAATATGAAATTATTGCTCCTGCCCTCTCTCTCTCTCTTGGAGAAATTACCCTTTGCATCTGGAGCACAACACCCCACAGGAAAAGATGGAAATCTGCAGGTTCAGAAATGTGTACTCTGAAATTACTTTTGGCAAGTATTTTGCTGGGTCACTAAGAAGGAGTGGTAGAAAATTGTCCCCTTTTTACAAGGAGATCACAATGAGCTTCAGTGCCAAAAAATAACTTTTCAGGCCTTCAAATATAGTCTTTATGGTCTTCTTTTTCTCTTATTTGTCAACAAAATTGCTGTATATAATTCACTTCCTCTGCCTTTCAACACAACTCTCCTGCTATCATTGAAAGAATATCTAATAAGCTAAAAGCAAACTCCAGCTGAAGAATGAATACACGCTGCAGACACATGGATTAAAAACCCATAAGAAGCATTTTCATATAAACACACATGGCACTTTATTATAGAAGAATTTTTAAGGGCATTTGGGGTTTTTTTTAATTTGGTTTTTTTTTTTTTTGCATCAAGACACCTGCCAGTCAGGATCAGGGGTTGGCACCAGCGAAACCAGGGTTTCCATATGAAATATGAAAATTCAGGATGATTCCTGTGAGCACAGAAATGCTTCCAGGAGCTGAGGGCTGGCAAAGTTACCTCTGTGGGATGTGCCTTCCATGTGACAGAAAACATTGCCAGAACTCTGTGTCTGAAGAAGAGAAAATGCCTGGGCACTTGCAAAGGATCTAAGAACAAGTTCTATGGCAAATAAATTCTATGGCAGATAAATTCCATGCCAAATAAATTCTATGCCAAATTAATTCTATGCCAAGTTAATTCTATGCCAAATTCTAAGGGCACTTTTGGAGATTTCAGAGCACAACAATCTGCATTTTCATGCATAAGTAAAACTAAAGTAAAGCACCTTCAGAGTGAATTGAAACAAGCATTTAAGCTCTTTGGAGTTTAACTCCAAAAAGTTGATTTCAGTCACAGATCTTTAAAAGCACACACTGCATCCTCACTTCTCTTTAGTGGAAAAGGCACAAATCACAAATCTAGTGTCCTGTTTTCTCAGCACGTGCCTCATTTGATTCTGAATGGGGCTGTGCTGACTCAATATTATTTAAACTGCTGGCTGCATTTCATAAATATAAAGGTTCCTCCAGCCCAACTTGTCCAACCAGACATAATATCCTCCAAAGGCAGGGTCTGAGTGTCCCTGTGCTATTCTGGAGCTGCAAGGAGAGACCAAAGCCTGGGAAAGCTCTGCAGAGCTGCCCATCCCAGATTGGCTGAAAAAAATAAATAAAAATTCAATAAAATTTAAGCAGTAAGTTTGTAAGCAGTGCAGAGCAAAAAGGCTGCTCAGAGGAATGGCTCTGCCTTCTCCTCCCCCACTAAAAATGATGCTCCTGCCAGCTCCTGCTCCCCACCCAGGGCAGAGATAACAAATCAGGCACTCCTTGCTGCAGCCAATTCCTGCTCCACACACGAGTTTTTGTAGAGAATAAACTCTGCTTTCCTTGTACATCCTCTCAAAACTTCTCCTAATAGCTCGATATGGATATTCCAATATCCGTAGGAAAATGGATAAGAGCAGAGAAATTTAATTCATTTTCCCTTGCAACTTTTTTTTTAAAGAAATAAATCAATCTTTGGTAATGCTAACTGGCTTCTAGCAAGGCTTAGGGAACAGCTGAATATCATATTGTAAATCAATTTATTATTATTAATTTTGTTAAACTGCTCTGTCTGGGTAATTAGGTGGAAACTGGTGACCTGTCTGTGCTAACACTCCGAGATGGAGGCAAATTGTGTCAGGAAAAATACATTAAAGAAAGAAAAAAGGAAGGAAGTACAATAAGAAAAAATATTTTGGGGGGAAACAAATTAAAGATTAAGAGTGGGAAGAATGCAGATAAAAGAAATGCATATGCAAAAGTTAGAAAGCATACAAATTAGTAAAATCAAGGTGTGACGAGATAAAGAAATAGAATAACAAAATTATCAAGATTCAAGGCTAATCGATTAGAAAGATCAGAAATTCCCAATTTGCACTTTCTTTTTTTAGAAATAAAAAGATACAAACCTGCAAACCCAAACCCAACACTTCCTCCCCTCTTGTAAGGAGCACAAGGAATATTCACACATACACAAATAATATATTATTTCCTTCCAACTTCTCATTTCTACACAATTTATGTGAAGCTGCAGCAAAAAAAAATAAATTTACATTCTGTGTTCCATGGCTAACACAACTCCACAAGTAAAAGGACCTGGGGAATCAGCAGTAGTGGGTTTTTTGTTTGCTCATTAAAGATAACCCATAGTAATTAAAGAGGACATAAGGCTTATTTGCTTTAAAATAAAATTATGTGTATATATGTGTGTAGGGAATTAACATATTGAGCACATAAACCCACCCATAAATTCTGTACTATAAAAATATGCACAAGTTAAGAGCTCAATTAATAGTTATTCAAATAATATTTGTTTAGGTGACCACTGATATAAAAGTATCAGAAAAACATATTTACACATATTACTTTAAGAACTGGTGCCAAAAGTAAATTTCTCAATAAAAAAAAAATCATGCCTATTGATTTTTGACAGTCATTATTTGTAACCAAACAGCAAACAGCTACTGTAAATACCTTTCCAATGATTCCTTTTATGCAGATCAATACAAATAATACTGTTTAACCAAAAAATTCTCTGGCACTCCACCCTCATATCTGTGTTGACAAGATTCTCCAATGGTTTGTTACCATACAAAGGAGTGGGACAAATTACTTATTTATATATACAAAACGTCCTTATAAAGGCCAGCTGCAGGTATTTTTTGGAAAGTGCATTTTAATAAGGTCCTATTCAGTGGGGGAACAAATGGGGGAAAAGTAGTTTGCACTACAGAGTTTAGTGCAAGAGCTTTCTCTTTTTCTAACAACGAAATCAATCATTTGTCCAGACTGTGGGGAGTCAGAGTTAGTTCCTGAAAAGAGCTCCATATATAAACAAGTCAATAACTCATTGTGTGTTATTGTTGGAGTGGAGAAGTCTGCTTTCAAAAAGCTCCTCTGAGGATGAATGTCACTGTATTCAGGCAGGCAGAGAGGGCCCTTTTGTTCCTGGCTCTGCCATTCCTCTATGGGAAAAGGGCTGGGGCTGTCCCAGGACAGGCAGCACCTCCAGCCAGCCCTGCCTGCACCCTGCTCTGCCAGAGGCACAGAACCCCCGGCAGCTCCTGGGGGCTGGGAAGGGCTGCAGGTAATGTTGGGTGAATCCCACCCAGGTGGAGCAGCCAAAGGCTGGGGGGTAAGGGCTGGAGAGCTTGATTGCCTCTGGGACAGGGGAAGGGACAGCACTGGCAATGGGGCTGGTCCTAAGGCTCTTGGAGGAAATAGCAGGTCAGGAACTCGGCAAATACCAGTTCAGGAACTCAGCAAAGATCTGTTCAGGAACTCAGTAAATATCTGTTCAGGAACTCAGCAAATATCTGTTCAGGATCTCATTAAATATCAGTTCAGGAACCCAGTAAATATCCATTTAGGAACTCAGTAAATATCAGTTCAGGATCTCAGTAAATATCCATTTAGGAACTCAGTAAATATCAGTTCAGGAACTCAGTAAATATCCATTTAGGAACTCAGTAAATATCTGTTCAGGAACTCAGTAAGTATCTGTTTAGGAATTCAGTAAATATCAGTCCAGGATCCCAGTAAATATCCATTTAGGAACTCAGCAAATACCAGTTTAGGAGCTCAGCAAATATCTGTTCAGGAACTCAGTAAATATCTGCTTAGGAACCCAATAAATATCCATTCAGGAACCAAGTAAATATCAGTTCAGGAACCCAGTAAATATCTGATTAGGAATTCAGTAAATATCAGTTCAGGAACCCAGTAAATATCTGTTTAGGAACTCAATAAATATCTGTTTAGGAATTCAGTAAATATCAGTTCAGGAACCCAGTAAATATCTGATTAGGAGCTCAAGAGCACAAAAGTGTACTTTCACACATCTTCATACTATTTCATGCTTTTTCTTTAAAAGAAAATAAACCCATAGTTGCTGAATCATCTCAATTCAGAGTTGAGGAGGAAAAAAAAAAAGAATTTAAATGTTATTTTTGTTCACCTAGCTACGCTCAGGGTGAGGACCCTTATCCTGCAGCCCAACCAGTTTAAATAGTTCCTGACCTTTGAGATCTAACAATAAAAATTGGAGGTGCTGCAAACAATATTATCACTGCACAAGGGAGCTCAGGGGATTCAGTCCATGTCTGTTAGGCTGTTCAGTGCTGTAAAGAACATTCAGAGTTCAGCTTGGACTCTGCTTTAAAACTACAAGCTCCAACAATTTTCAAGTATTTCCATTTTCATTTAAAAACAAGACTCAGTATCTTCTTTCTGACACAGAATTCAAAACTTCTTTTCTGTTGAGCCTAATAAAACTGGAGAAAAGGCATCACCCTGTGGAATTAGCAGAGGTTCACGCTGGAAATAAACTTGGTCCTTGTTTCAGAATATTTACAACACTCCCTTAAACCCCAGAGCAGCTCTTAACTAGTAAAGAAATGTAGAAGAACCAGCAGCAGAAACGTGGTGATGAACATTCAGTATATTTTGGAAGGCAGATCGAGAGGGAAAGCCCAACAGCAAAAGTTCAGCAATAAATTTGAGAGTGTAAAATCCAGATTGCACAGTGGAATCCCAGCTGGTCAGCTCTGTGCAGAACACTGCCTTTATTCTGGATTTGGGAATTCTCTGCTCTCCAGTTGTGCCTCTCCTGCCTTGGAGCCTCTGGGGCTCTGTAAAGTACCCTGTAAAGCACACTTGTGCCTTGAAAATTGTCATTTTTAGTAGATTTTATCAGCAGAATCCACTGCATTTTGAGCTGTTCCTTTTGTCTCTCCAAGAGAAATGAAATTCTGGATATAAGGGAAAGCAGGTGACCTCCTGGGGGAAAAATAATCACTGAGGAACTCGGGGGAGATACAGGAAGTGAATCTTATAAAAGTAAAACTGAGGATGGATTCCAAAGCTTTGCCACAACCCAGTGGAAATGCTGGCAGAGGCAGGGAATGGAAGAACCTCCCAGGAATTCTGCTTGTGGCATTTCCCCTTCAATGTCATTAATTTGTGGATATTGAGATCCCTCTGCAGCCCAAGGCACCAAAAAGGAGAAATATTGGCCCAGGCTGGGGCAGGTGGGTGACTCTGACAGAACAAACCCAGCTGAGCACAGGCAGGGGTGAAAGAGCTTAGGGGTGGCAAGCTCTTAATCTCAAATACATCCCACTCCAGGATGAATTCCTGTGTTAAAATTTATTTATTTCACAGCTATGGGAGCCAACTGACAACAGTATAACTCAGCATTTAACTAAAAGGTTTTCAAACGTGCTGGTTTGGCAAAAAAAAATATAAAAAAATTGTAGACTGGGGGAAAAGAGAGAAGCTGGCAGAATTAAAAAGGAATTTGTAAATGCATATTACCTTAATATTCCAGGAGGCATGCAAAGTCTTTCTGAACTTGAAAGTGAAAATATTATTAGTGAATAACAACTTAGAAGGGATTTCTGAAGGAAGGATCTTGCACTATTAAGTGAAATAACTGAATTTAATGAAGGGGCCAAGCAATTCTAGGAAAAAAAATAATAAATTCCATAAAATGAGATACATTGGTATTTAGGAAATATACATACATAGATATTTAGATATTTAGATACATAAATATTTAGGGAAAAGAAGGAAAAAAAAAACTTGTGACAGAACTTTTAAAAATGTATTTGCTTTGAATGGGAAAGATGTTAATTGTCATTAAAGATATTTCGGATAAGAAACCTGCCTGATGTGAAGTTTGATTTACGAAAATGAAAAGAAAATAATAAAACATTTAATTTATACAAACATTCTAACTTAATACTATCGATTCTCATCACAGAGAAAAATTCAGATTAGGATTCCCCCATGAACAACAATCTCAGGTTATTTATTTCCCCGTGAAAAGGAAACAATGCAAAGGTAAAAGGGCAAAAAATTGGATATTAGGCAGAGAGAATTTGATTGTTGAAGCACACAGCAATCAGTATCCCTTCTCTCTCTTGTTTCACCAAGAAAATTATATATAAATATAATATTAATATACTCTATTTAGTCTATAGATATATAGTGTTTAGTACTAACAAATACTATTTATTACTAATATTTAGTAGTATACTATTTATTAATAATATTTAGTAATACTAAATGGATAGTACTAATAAATATTTGTCATGGCTGCTTTGCTTGCCTCGTTAAAATGCCAATTTATTAATTAATTGTTTAGGACAAGATGCACCTCTATCATATTTGTACTGCAGAGAATTCCTTACAAAGGATGCAAACGCAGCCAGGTAGTGAAATAACAACTAAATGGTGGAAAAAACCAAACCTGGGGGGTGAAACTCACTGCCTGCTCCTCTTTAATTGATTGTGAGCAATTAGCAAATTGAGTTTTAGCCTCCCCTACTCCTCTGTTTCCAACATTATTGGAATAATTATATTCTATTCTAGGAATATAATGGAATTATATATTGTAGGAATGTTCTATGTTCTTTCCTATTCCTTATATTCTAGGAGGAAGGCACCAAAGACATTTCCCTCTGAAAAAGCTC
>VXBS01001955.1:17500-70203 GCA_013400255.1 Sitta europaea
ACAAAAAAAATCTAAAATTCTCTATGTCTAGAGTTCCAACAATTCTGTGGTTAGAAACTCTTGGACAAGGTGCCATACAAAACACATTTTGTGCAGAATACAGCAGGAAAAACAGAAGAACCTGATAGAAATTATTGTCATTACATAGGTATGAAATGCCCTAGACATGAAAGCTCAGGTGTATTGTCAATTGTCTGAACAGCATGCAAGCATAAAATATGAAATAAAAGGATGATTGACTTCAAAGAGTGCAAAAGCATTAGAATAAAGGGAGGAAAAGTGAAACTGAGGGCCTGTGGTGTTAGGTATCTTTTCTGAAGAGACTAAAGCAAAAATGTTTCATTAAATAAATGTGGTTTTAGATAAGGGTGTGAAGGAGAGAGGGGTAAAAGGCTCCCAACAGCCAAGGTGTGTTGTTCAAACAGGTTTGGCCTTGGCACAGCAGAAATGAGAGCAGCCCAGCTGGAAATGGGGAGGTGGGAGGGTCAGCTCTGGGAAGAGACCCCCCCTTTCCTTAGGAAATGAAATCATTGATACAGAAATCAATATTAACTTAGAATAAGGCAGTATTCTGTAGTGTGGGACACTTGGTGTAACTCATGGGCAGTAAAATCCTCTGCTTGCTCTGAGTTAGTGCCACTCCTTCAGAGCTATCTGAGCCTAAAAGATAAACTCATTTCTCTTGGTATCTCGAATCACTTTGTGAAAATGCAGCATTGCTTTTGTGCTTACTTCAAATTTTGGGGTTGGGGTTTTTTTGTCTTTTGGGGGTTTTTGTTTGGGTTTTGGTGGGTTTTTTTGGTTTGTTGTTTTGGGTTGTTGGGGTTGTTTGTTTTGGTTTGTTTTGGTTCTTGTTTATTTTTTGTTCTTGTTTATTTTTTGTTCTTGTTTAAATGGCTAAAGAAATTGTCATCCCAGACTGCAGTGGACACAAGAGACCTCAGGTGTGGTTGGGTCCCCACTGCACCTCTGGAACAAAAGGGAGAGGGAGGTAATAAATGCTGGCAGCTGACAGAATCACCAGGGCTTCTGCAATTGTGGAGACATCTGTAATTCTCCCCAGTTTCAAAGGTCTCAATGTTATTTCTTTGTTTCTCTCCTAGCACCACCTTGAGAAACAGATCAGAACATAATTTTGATTTTATATTTAGTGACACTGAAGAGATGGGTTTATCATGGACAGTTTTATTTTGAATAGACTCTGAAGCATATATTTATTTTGCACAGGTGAAATACAGCATAGTCTTAGATACAACTTTTCATTCCCAGCATTTCTGTGACCCCTGAATCGAAAAATAAGATGTTCTATGTTGGATCCCAGGCTGGACTGAGCTGAATAAAACTTTTTATAAGAGAAATTCTGAACCCTGCAGAGAAATCTGCATAAATAAGAGGATTTCAGACAATTAGGTAAATAACTCTGTTGAACAGCAGCAGTCAAGATTCCAAATGCCTGCCAAGAACAGAACTATTGCTGAACTCTCCATTCTGGGAATTAATTAAATTATTTAATTAAAATGGGGCTGGCTTAGGTTATCCTCTCACTAACCTTTCCCCCAGCAATCTCATCTGAGTTTCCAAGTATAAATTGTGTTTAAAATTACTTATATTCAGTATCCTCAGTGAAGATTTCCACTTCTGGTGTCCAGCAAACTCTCAGACTGTGCCTGGAGCACGAGGTGCAAGGCTCTGCCTCTCCAGCCCCTCACAGAGCTCAATGATTGTATTGCTATTTTTATTTTTATTCTTTTCTAATCCTGGCAAAGTCTCCATGCAGTGGTTTCATGGCCACCAAGAGTAGGTGGATTTTAATATATATATATATGAGTAATGGCTTCTTCTGGAAACCACTTTGGCTGTATTTCATCCATCAGCTGAGTGATAATAATTTACTCCTGTGCCCTCCCAGCAGCAGCAGAATGGCTGCAGTTGGTGACCCAGGTACTGCAGCCAAGGTGAAATTCATATTTTCTTACAGGGCAATCTGGGTGAACCTTCAGAATCTCCCTCTTTTCTCTCCTTTATCACATGACCTGCAAATAATTCACCTCCTCTGCAGGGAAAATTGCAGTAGCACTACTCTGATGTCTGGATAAAAAAGGAGCTAAATCACATCACAGCCAAAAGGGAGGTGGGACCTGGTGTCTCAGACAGGGAAATAAACTTTTCCAGTCAACACATCCAGTCAGTGGCACGTGGAAGGTTTTTGGCTCTTCAGGTAAAGACTGTTGATGGCACAAGACATCTCAGTTCTGTTTGTCAGGCCCTGCCTGCCATGGTTACAGACATAGTACCTGACTTTGGCATATTATAAAGGCTATCATAATATAAAAATGATCATGGACACCGGGAAAATACTTACTAGCTTCTGAATACTAATTTTGGGCATGAAGATTTGCTTAATGTCTGCAGCAGGACAAGCCATGCAAGCTGTAAATATGATAACTTGCAATGATATAAAAAAAATGAAATCCTACATTTTGCTTAGAGTGCACATTCTTCTAGACCCTCTGTTTATATCCAGGGCTTCCAAATGTTCCCTTGCTCAAATGTTAGTAACTGATTGGCTGTTCTTAGCAATCTGTATTTCTTTCTCATCCATATCATAACTCCAGGACTATGGTCTCTCAAATCACTCATTTTAAGCATTATTCATCCCAGAGTAACTCGGGGTGTGGGTGGGGTTTTTTGCTTTATTGTTTTAATAAGAACTACTTTCAAGATCTCTTTCACAACCTCCTGAGCACAGCACAAAGCCTCAGGAGCATTCTCTCCAGGTTTAATGAGCAGCCCCAAAGCTAGAAAGCCACCAGCAGTGTAAGGTAAGTGCCAGATTTATGGGGCAAACCCTTGGAATGCTCTCCAAACAGGGAATGTTCCATGCACACATTGTGAAATCTGAATATCAGCTGATTCAGGTAGGGAAGGAGTAAGAAAATAAAAGAAATTTGGTAGGAGGAAAAAGGAGAAGAGAGTTTAAGGATTGAGGAATGTAAACAAAGGAAAGCATGTCAGAAACTGTTAGAGACAAAACTGGAATAGATAAGAACAAAAGAGAGAAGAGCAGAAACTGAGTGGCACTAAACATTTAAGAAACAGGAGAGAGAAAGAAAAAGAAAGCTCAGATGACAACAGTGGCTCAGCAAGGCCAGGGGCTGGACACTGAATGAGACACTGGATGAATCCACTGGAAAACCCAGCCCAGCTGAGGGAGAGCACTGATACCCTGTCATTCTCAACAGAACCCAGAAAAGGAGGGAGCTGAAGAGCTGTGCTGGGATGGGAATTGACCTGTAGGGCTGGAAAAAAACATTTGTCAGAGGTTCAGGGCAGAAGAATATCTCATTTACCTTCATGGCTCTGATAGCATTTAACAATGCATTTCATTGCTTTGAAAATCTTAATTATAAGTCAGGCTCCCAAGGATCATCTCTTTCTTATCCCAGCTGTGGACTTTGTCATTATTTTCTTTAGATTTGGACACCTCTAGAGTTTTAGTGTAAAAGGGGGGTTTAGCACTGACTTATGTTTAAAAGTGAACAAATACAAAACGTTCTTGAGAATGTGAAATTCTGCATGCTCTTAGAGCTCATAACAGCAAAACTCAGCTCTTCTCTCACTATTGTGTCTGAACACTTCCACCTTTAGGGCAGTTTCAGAAGTCAAAGCTCTTGATGACCAGACAAATATTAGAGATCAATGTCTTTAAAAACATTGAAATCTGTTATCAACACCATGTCTGATTTCATTTTTAACATTTTTAAAGTAGGAATCACACAAGTTTTAATGCCTTGGCTCTCCTCAGCACAGAGTTTACATCAGGACTATCTTGAATATTTCCCTTAAATCCACAAGTCACCTTAGTTACTCCAGGCTCTTTTGAGTCACAGCTGCTTTTAGTGTTTCTTGTTTTCATATAGCTCAAAGAGGGCAAAAAAAGACATTTTCAGAGGGAAAAAGCCTGATTTGGGGCTGGGTGTGACTGTGTATTGTGATTTATGCTGAGGAAGGCTTTCCATTAGTATGTACATACAAATCTGCAAATACAGGTCAGAAAAGCATCTCCAAAGAGGCATAAACCTCTTTAAACCTCTTTAAACAGACATAAATTTTTAAAAGTCAGTCAAGAAGTTAAGTAAGGAACACATGGGTCCTGATTTACCAACAAAATGAGCAGCCCAATAGCTGTTCTGTATTGCACTGCAATATTTTGTGTTTCCTCATTAAATTAAAGGCATTTCTGCTTGGCCATGTTCAGAGCTTTGAGAAGTGCAGAACTGACTACAAATAATGAGAGCTGAGATTTTGAGGTTATTTTCAGAAGACACTTATTTTATGTGTTAAAACGAAAACAAAGCAAATCTTGGGTTTTATCACTTCATGGTTTTTCAATTTTTGAATGCCACAAAGCTGGACTGAAAATGAAAGCAAGCCTCTGTCTACACACATGCACAGTTTGAAGACCATTCCTCCCTCAAATAAGAATATAAAACAAACAGATTTTTAGAGCTGTTGCTGTAGAATTTCTCTTACCTGGCCAAAGCAAACAGTGATTGATCAAACCCTCTTGCTCAAGACACCAACTCCAGTGTAATGCACATTTGAAGAGCTGCTCAGTTATAACCCTCATTTCCAGCTTCCTGCAGGCTTTGTTTGCTCTCTCAGACACTGGTTTTATTTTTCCTAGTCAAATCACCTGGGAATATTACTTGTTTGCTGCTTCTGTTTCAGTATTAAATGCTCTCAGTGCTAAAATTGGGCATGTTTGGTGTAAATAGTCCTGAAAAGGGAGGAAACTGCAGATATCTGAAAGCAGCTAAATGGTAACAGTGGGGATAAAAGAAGAAAAAGCCATTAGTGAATTCATTAATTTTTTTACCTTTGGCATTTTGTGCTTCTGATTAATGGCTTTTCTGTAGGCTGCTATTTTCCTCCCAGATATTAACATGCAAAATATGTGGCATATTAGAATAAAGTGTTATTAGTACTTGTGTGTGTCCAAAATCCATGAGACAGCAGGGATTAAGCTGAAATGCAGATAAATAAAATAGTTGATAAGTAAGAGGACACCAATCTCACTGCTTCTCTCCCAGCTCCTTGGCAAACCCTTCCTCATGTTTATCTCCCAGATTTATGCTCTCCATCTCCCTATTTTAATTTGTTCAGATCTGATTTTTACTGAAAAATGGAAATTCCATCTCCTTCTCCCATCATCTTGTTCTCCTATGGCCAGTCCCCACCTCCTTCATTTCTGAGGCTGAAATTTCTCACCAGTTTTTGAATTATCTCCCCAAACTGAAGTTACAGATCTGTAATTTACCAGTCTATTTATACTGCAACCTTTTTCCCTGGTAATATTTGAATTCTCCCATTGTAAAGAACCTAATACTGGCACAATCCACTCTCTCCTGGTATTCCTCACATTCATCCCCTTTGCAATCATTATCTGAAATGCCAATTTCTTCTCATTTTAGACCCTGTCCTCTCCTTTCACGAGATAGGAGGCACTGGAAATGCTGCAGTCTAAAATCACCTTTACTTGGCTAATTGTCAATCTATTTAACATTCATCCTCCTCCCTCTGCTGCTTGATTTTAGTCATGAAATTCTTCTTCAACATCTTGTGTTCACACATTTGGAATTCCCCAGCCAAACCTGCCAGGTCCTTTCAGACTGTCTGGAGGGGAAATCTATTTTTACATCTCCAGATCGGATGTGAGGCCCCTTAAACCACTCTGTTGTTCCCTCAAATTTCGTTTTTCTCTAATGTAAAAGGAATTATTGGGGTACCTTACTTAATGTAGTCGTGTCCATTAAGACCAACTTGTTATATTTAGTATATTTTCCATATATTGAATGTATTTAATACATTATATTTTTATATATGATATCTGTGTATGATGGTGCATATATTATATAAAGTATTGATATTAATTAACACTTTCAACTGCTCCAAAGCTCCTCTTTCCTCATTTTCAGGATGCTCTCCTTCTCCCTTTTCTTCCTTGCTCTTCTCCTCTGCACCAAAATGAGAAGTGAGGTTGGCATGCCTGACATCTGCTGCATCAATGGAATAATTAAAGGTTGGTTAAGGAAGAGGAAAAAGAATTGAGACAAAAATAAACTTGTGATGTGCCTATAGCCAAGCAGAATTCTTCACAAGTGAACAATTACAATTGCCTGTCCTGAAATGGCTTTTTCAGTTCAGGATTCCAAAACCCTGAAGTGACAAAGGAGCAGAGAGCATTTCAGTGTCCTCAGTCCCCAAAGCACTGAGAGAGTTTGTTAAAAATGAATCTGTTACCATTATTCTGAAAGCAAACCACCAAACTCATAAACCATGCAAAATGTAACCCCTAACAAGTGGGTTTATTTTCTGCCAGGCAGTGTAGGTAAATGTAGGTACCAGCAGCCTTTCCTTTGAGGATTAATTAGCCATTAATCATATACATTAAAGGAACAACTTCACATAATAGAGTCAGAACAGAACTGCATATTTTCAGTGTAAAATGATTTCAATATAAAGGCAAGTCAATTCTATTTTATATATGTACATATATATCCTATACATCAAAAAAATCAATTTTTTTTTCTTTTTTACCATTTAGGGTAAGACACCAGAGCCAAGTTTGCCAAAAGGGAAGTGGCTCTAACACCCCGTGTACTTTTATCTCCAAGTTCAGTAAATGTTTTCCCTTTCCAGGCTGCCTGGAAGCCAGCAGCAGGGGCAGGGCACAGAGTGTCACATGGCAGATACTAATTGTTCCGATTAGGGGCTAACGAGCAGGAGTCCCTGCTGCTCCGAGAATGCCTCTGACTTTTGATCCTGACATCTGTGTCTTACAAGAATTTCAGCCGGCTCTGCCATTCCTTCTGATGTTGATCCAGGAATTAATGGATTGTGAAAAAGCTGGCAGGGTATCGTTTAAAAAAATAGAATTCTTGGTGTACAGCTGATGAAAAGGTATCAGAATTCACAGACTTCGTGTCTGATACCAGTCCGTGGGGCCTGTGTGTGCTTTTCATGTGAAGTATCTCAAAATAGAGGCAGAAAACAAGGTTGAGAAGGAGGGAAGAGCCTCCTGTTCTGCTCATTTCTGGAATTGCTGCTGGGCATCTTCAGAGTTTGACCAGAGGAGAGTTATCAGTGACTGGGACAAACTCTCTGTCTTGGAGATTCCACTGTTCAAAACCCAGGCCAGCAAAATTCATCACAATATTTTGATTCATTTTGATTGTTTAAATCTTTAATGAGGTTCTTTTTGGTAGGCAGTATTTAAAAAATCAGAATTAATTTTGCAAGAAGTTTCAGCCATAAGTGTGTGACAGGTACAGTGTGCTCACCTTCACAGCATTTCACTGTGCACCTGTATTTAATCTGGTTTGTGCTACAATGCTTTCAATTTTGGAGGGCCTGTGAGAAAAAAAAACCTAAAAAACAAACAAACAAAAAAACCCCGAGCCAAATCAAACTAAAAACTTCAAAAGATGTAATACAAAAAGTTAAACTGACATTCTTTTCCACTGTTTAAAACCTGGACCAGCAAAATTCATCACAATATTTTGATTCATTTTGATTGTTTAAAACTTTAATAAGGTGATTTTTAGTGGGCAGCATTAAAGAAATCAGAATTGATTTTGCAAGAAGTTTCAGCAGAGGCAGCCATAAGTCATTTCACTGTGCACCTGTATTTTAGCTCTTTGTGCTACAATACTTTCAGCTTTGGAAGGCCTGTGAGAAAAAACAAAACAAAAAAAAAAAAAAAAACCCAAAAAACCAAACTCCAAACCAAATCAAACCAAAATCTTTAAAAGCTGTAATACCAAAAGTTAAACTGACACTCTTTAAAACCCGGACCAGAAAAATTCATCACAATATTTTGATTCATTTTGATTGTTTAAAACTTTAATAAGGTGATTTTTAGTGGGCAGCATTAAAGAAATCAGAATTGATTTTGCAAGAAGTTTCAGCAGAGGCAGCCATAAGTCATTTCACTGTGCACCTGTATTTTAGCTCTTTGTGCTACAATACTTTCAGCTTTGGAAGGCCTGTGAGAAAAAACAAAACAAAAAAAAAAAAAAAAAAACCAAAAAAAACCCAAACAAAACAAACCAACCAAACAAAAAAAACCCAAAAAACTTTAAAAGCTGTAATACCAAAAGTTAAACTGACATTCTTGTCTAGGTGTGTTTAAGACTGAAGAAATCCAGACAGAGTTGAAATTTTACACATCAGAGAATTCTGCCTTGTGTTTCCTGGTTCTGGATAATTACTAGATGCCAGTGGATAACTTAAACACAGCTTAGAGTCACTGACATTAATGTGTGACAGGCAGCTTTGCAGAGTGTATTTAGCAATCCTACATGAAAAAGTTGAATGATATTTCAAAAAACAAACCATAAAAATAAAATTCAGGATTATCAAAACAGGAAAGAAGCTGTGCCCTCCTTAATCAAAAAAGTGTTTCTCAGCGTGCAATAAAAAGACATGAAAGGAACAATAAAAGAATTCAACAAGTTAAAAAGGAATGAAATTGTCAATTATTGTCAATTATAACTAGCTACAATTAAGACTGTATGGTTTCACCATCTCCTCAAACAAGCCAACCAAATTTCAAATCAAGCACTGATGTCATTTCATTGTTTATTAAGTTAAATTTCTGGCATTTGCATCTGTAGTTCAGTGGTTTAGAGGGTTTAACAAAATTTTTTGACCCCCAAAAGCAGGGGATATTTGGACACAAGTCCAGACCAAATCCTATTAATAAACAGAGGTAATTAATGAAATTACCAGCACAGACTACCTAGAGCTGTTTAACCACACCTGCCCAATATACAAACAGCAGAAACTCTTGCTTTGAGGAGCATGAAATTACCCAAAATAAGTAAGATAGAGTCACTATTTGAGAAGGCAGCTCGTGTCAGATATTAGCAATCAAAATGTAAAAAGGCAATGACGTGCAGGCTGCACCCCTGCTCAGTGCTCGTTCCAGTTCTGCTGTTGAGCAGCTGCTCAGAATTTACAAAACCCCAAGGAGAGCCCCAGAATTCCAACAAGATGCAAATAAACATCTTAATTGTTTATAACATTAATCACACATCTAGAGAATCCACTGAAGTTTTATTTAAATTATTTGATTAAAGACACCATGTGAGAACTGTTTTGTTTTAATGGAAATATCAATGCCCTTAAGCACTAATATTTTTATTACTTATATTTCATGTTATTTAAACTTACTGTTCTGTTTTTCCTTAAGAATTCTGTAACTCATTTAACAGGTAAAAGAGTAAACAGCCCACAGATGAGGAAATTAAGAAACAAAAAGGCAAAACCCTAAAGTGAATAGTTAAAGAGAAAAGGCTGGATCCCATTTGAGATGGGAAAAAAACAAAAGGCAAAGCTTGTAAAATCTGCAAAAGTAAGGTAGGGGTGTGAAAGTGTGATGTGTGACAGGTGGGGTGAGATGAGACAGTTGGGAGGAAAGAAAGAAATTTGAAGAGCACAAATTAGACAAGACATTCATTTCAAGGCTGGATCTCATCGTTGTCAGCAGACAGGAAATGTCAGAGCTGGCACATTTGGGTTTTTATTTTTTACTTGTTTAAAAAAACCCCAAAGAACCTCTGTGGTTTATAAGTCTGTTTGCTTTGAAGAAAAACACCTCTTGATTTATTCCCATTTTTTTCTCCTACTCAGCCTTTAACCAACCTCAGCTCTATTATATTGGAGACTACAATAATTACAAGGTTTAAGGCTTCCATTACATTTAGAGTTATTTTATTTAATACCTGAACAGGAGTTGAATTCTTTAAAAAATAACTAAACTTTGCACTTGTAACTACAGGTGGGTTTATGTTGCATAAGATAACCTGCAGTAAAGGCTATCTCACAAATACAAACAAATCCTCACTGTAAAGCTCAGAATTTTGGAAGGCATGGATATATTCTTCCCCAAATACACGAGCAAAATCATTATATCAAAAACAAGCACTTCAATTTGCATTCCAGTTGATGGAAAGTTTGGGGTTTTTTTAATAGAGGTTTTAATAAATTTCTGCAAAGGATATTTGGGACCTGAAAATAATGACATTGTATAGAATAAGTTCCCTTCTCTTTATGTGATCATTTAATTAGTGTGTGTTGTTCTGTCAAACAGAAAAAAAAAAATTCCCTGTGCACTGGAATATAATCTCAAGGTTAAATTCAAAGGAAGTAGAACAGCAGGACAGTGCATAGAAACCCTGTAATCCTTAATAATTCATTATCTTTAGAATGCCCTCTCTGTTTCATTTTTGAGTGAAATCATCCTTTGAACTTTTTTGGTTCAAAAAGTTTACCTCAGATTGATATATGACAACAAATCTCCATTTTGAGGGGATGTGCCCTACCTCCTGACCAGTTTACATTTTTATACTCCACAGAAGGAACTCCAAGGTCTTCTGTCAGATTTATTAATAAATTAACAAATAAACAACAGCACGTGGGATATTTAGAAAAGACAGCAAAACACTCAGCTGGAAAAAAAGTTCATTTTCTCACAAGTTATAATTCTCATGATGATATTTGTGTGTTTCTAGTGAAAGTCAAATGGAAGGAACGTGGCAGCAAAGATTTGGGATTTTACACATGGAGGGCAGGATCAGCTGAGGGATTCAGGACAGACCCAACCTGTCAGACTGAAAATCCACCCACCCTATTTACATATATTGAATATACATATATTTACAGCACTGGGGGGGGTTAGGGGGAAAAACCCCAAAACCAAACCAGAGTCCAGGTGCAGTGATCCCATCTGCTCCCTGACAGACAGAATTCCAAACCCAGGGCTGAATTCAGACAGCAAGTTCCACAGCCACCAACAGACCTCACCCACCCAGCACAAAGGTTTTTAATTTCTAATCCCTCCTACTTGCAGTTTAAATAAATTCATTTTCTGTCACTTTGGGCCATTAGCACATTCTATGAGAAACATCTAGCAAATGTAAGATTCCTCTATCAAACTTTGGTCTACTTCCATTAGAGAACTGATGCTGTTGTTCTGCAAATCTTTTCTTTTGTTCTCATCCTGAAAGGTTTTAAACATTGCCAGGAAGTTCAGTTATTGAATTTGTCTTGGAAACACATTGGGTTAATAATTTGTAGTCACAAAAAAAGTAGCACAAATGAGTTATACAAATCTATTTTACTTTGTACATAGATGATGAATATATATATATAATGTATCTATAACTCTCAGATTACATAAAAAAAGTCAATAGAATTTAAAAAAATAAAATATTTGAGCCCTATTCAGTACTATAGTTCTGGACTGCCTAATTCCTCTAGATGCACAGGTATTATCTCATCTTGCTTTTCTCTCAAGACTAATTAAAATAACCCCTGTGTTACACTAGATTTCATATTAAGATATTACACACTCCATCCTGGTTTATCTCAGTGTTTCCAATTTCATTTACCCCTCTTCAGATCACACAATGTGGATGCTTCACTTTATAATCTGGGAAATTTGAGTGGGATTAGTTGGATTCTTATGGCAAAAGTTTCCTTTTAGACCTTGGGCAGCCCCCAGCACTCCTCCTGTGAAATGCCTTTGCTTGCCACATTGCAAAACATTCCACAGTGAGGCACTTTAACTTTGGAATATTCAGGTATTCTTGACTGATTTTTAAAAAAATGATGGACTAACATAAATTCTCCTGACATTTTTAAATTAAAAACAAACAAAACCCCATTAAAAAAAAAAAAAAAAAGGTTTGATTTATTAAGACTAAAACAATCCCTAAACAAAACCAAATCAAACAGAAATAAAAGTGGGGATATCTGGAGGGCAGGGCCTTAGAAGTGCTGAATACACATAAAAATCAATGGACTTTGAAGAGTTTCAACACATCTACACATCAGTCTGTTTAAAGAATGGGGAGAGTTGGCAGCAGAAGGTGCTTTTGGAGCCCCTGGAAATGCCATAGCCCAAGACACTGAGAACACTCAGGCCCATGAGCCTCTCATGAACAAAAAAATGTGGAAATTCTTCCAGCTGGGTCAGGCAAAAAACGGTGGAAGGGTCCTCTCTGAGCAGAGTTGTGAAAATAGCATTTTTTGTTCCACATCCAGCTCTACAAAGCTTTTAGGCTTTGGTGCATTGTCTGGAGCTGTTGCCTGGGATCCTTTCTGATGGAAAGGTCACGACTGGCTGGGATGCCTGAGATCTTCTCCAAGCCCCTTTGGTGAAACCATCTGATGAAAAATCCATTTCCTTTATCTTTGTAAGAGGCTGCAGGACCTTGGCCACGACTCCAACACCAGTGTGTTATCAGTGTCATTCTCATTAAATCCAAAACACAGTGTGTATCAGCTGCTAAGAGGAAATCCAGGAGAAAAGTGGAGTGACAGTCCAAAAATCACATGGAGGGTGTGCTCCCAAAACTGAGAGTCTTTGATCATTGCTGGTGGTTGAGTTGTTCATTGATGCCTTAAATTTTAGCTTTTATATTTTTTAGATTCTGGGCTGGTTTGGTGGGTAGTTTTAGGTTTCATTAAGTGCTACTGAGCTCTCTTCACAGAGTAAATAGACAAAACAATTCCTTCTCCAGCTTGGGACCAAGGACAACTTCCAGGCCCAAGAATAAAACCAAAGGTGAAGTGAGAAGGAAAACCAAGGAGGATGGAGCTTCATGGCCTGGAGCTGTAATTGGACAATGAACTCCAATGTGCTGATGGAGCAGAACTTATCAAAGTGTGGGACATTGTGATCACTCATCCATTCTGTGCCCATTTTGGTTCCCCTTGGGTGTGCCCAGCTGGGCTCTGGTGCTGCCCAGGTGTGCCCAGGGAGGGCTTTGAATAAATCCCTGCTTTGTCCTTGTGCTCTGGCTGGGCTCTGCTCCAGCTCAGCTCCAGAAGGCATCAGTGTGACCAATAATATAAACTTTTCCAAATACTTCTTCTTCCTGCTCTGGTCTCTCCACCATTCCACCCACAGAACCCATAGAAAGCTGATTTTCCCTGCTCACTGCCCACCCTGCTTGCAGCCCCTGAGCTCCAGCTGGGGTGGATGCAGAGTGCAGGATGCTCTGAAGCCCACAGTGGTCCCCAGGGAAGCCCTGGCAGCTGGCAGAGCTGCAGCAGTGCAGGGCCTGGGGCTAGGTGGGAAATCAGAGCTGTGAGCATCTCCTGAGAGCCCCAGGGGAGGGTGCAGGGCTTTGTGTGCCTCAGGGAGGGCAGGGCTGGCGTTGCTTTCTGCAAGGGTCTGTCTGCCAGTTCACTGGACTGGGCATGAGCCAGGCCAGGGGTGGAAATGGTGCCATGGTTGGAGGCTGCACTGAGATCTCTGAGAGGATCTGGCTGGAAATAATCTGTTTCTTTGCCAGAGGATGGGTATGATTCAGAATCTGGTGGATTGGAGGATTTCTAGCCAGGCACCCATGGCTGATTCACTTTGCCTGGAGACAGAAGGAGACAGAGCTTTTTGAGACCTCAGCACCACTTGCTGCATTCACAAAGAGTGCAATTGCACAGCACTTTAGAATTAATACAAATTTGCCTTGAATCAGCAAGGTGAGGATTTGAACTGGCTGCAGCATCGTGTAAAACCAACACATAAAATAGATGTGAGACCTTGCAGAAGCTGTGAGGAGCCTCTCTGGGCACTCAGAGCAGAAGCCAAGATAATGCTTGGAAGGCTGAGGAGGACAGGGAGCACAGAGAGCAGCCCCTCTGGGTAGGACCCTGCAGGGAAGGAGCAGCTGCTGCCATGCCATGTTCCTGGATAACATGTTCCTCTCAGTCTCTTCTGGTCACATTTTCCAGTCATCCTCATCTCCTCACCTATAAAACTGTGTGATTCATGGATAACCTGTTCCTCTCAGCCTCTTCTGGTCACATTTTCCAGTCATCATCTCCTCACCTATAAATCTGTGTGATTTTCCCCCTTCCCAGCCTCCTGGAGCTGTGGTGGGTGAGCAGTGCTGTGGGGCCATTCTCCCCTCCTGCACTGCAAACAGCACACCTCTGGTTACTCTGAACTCACAGATAGCACTGAAATACAACCAGGAGTTCATCTCTGGCAGCAAAATAGCTTTCATGTTAAGAAACCAAATTCGTATTTGGATTATTTTGAGAAGAAAAAGACTAAAGCTTGCCAAAAATTGCTGCCAAGTGTAGTAAGAGCAAACTAAGAACAGGTACATATATGAATAAGACAATACAAGCATTATAAATCTCCACTGGTGCTCTTATCAACATCAAAATATCATAGAATTAAAATTAACTTTGAAAATACTTTAATGAACGGCACAATACTAACAAGATTTTGAGAATGACCATGTCATGGAAGGGTTAATGGCCCCAGTTATGGCAGAAATTTAAATATCATGGGGAGGCACCTCCTGACCCAGCCATCACTGAGAATTATGCAGATTCAAATGGGAGCCACACAGGCTTTGATTTCCCCCAAGGATTGATGAACAAGTACAAAATAATAGAAAGTGACAGGAAGCAGATGACTGAGGTCTAATTTAATGTCATCCTAAAAGACAATATACCTTAAATTGGCCTTAGGAAAATTATGGGTTACAAACAAGAGGAGAAAAACATGCACTTTTTTCATTTTAGTGCACTAATTTAAAAAGTAATCCTTTGAAGAAATGAGCAGTGAAACAATAGTCATTTGGCAAGGCAGGACTGCCAAACTTAAGTAGGCGTCCTTTGTTTGCATAATTTGCAATTTAATGGAAAAGGCTGTAATCTGAAGAGGAAAAGTCTATTAAACAAAATAATGAAATGATCCGAGGAATTTTATGCAAATATTAATTGGAGACTGCTATGAGGACAAAGAATTAATAGTTCTTAAATAGCAGGATAAAATGCTGTGAGGATGTGCCCAGGAAAGCTTTGCCATTTTAGTAAAGAATTAGCTACACCTGCACTTATCTAGAATTACATCAATTCTGTAAAGGTTTTTCTAAGAACAAACCTAGAACATTTTGCTGGTTTGAGTTGGTAGGTCCAGAAATGGCCCTCTACAATCCAAAGGTGAGCATGAGCTGTAATTCAATCCAAACCTTCCCAATTTCAGTACATGCTGGATGTAATATGGACTCACATCATTTCACATTACAGAACTTATAAATATCAGCAGCTGGATCATTTGAAAGAATCTATTTAATACCATAAATATTTGTATAGAAAGAGTACTTTATACTTTTTTTTTTTTTTTTACTTCAGAAATTATGCTATTTATCCTGCATAATTTTCTTTCCTCCAGTTTTTTCCATAATTTTTTTTCCAGTTCTTTAACATGAAGGAGTAGAGATATCCCTAGCCAGGCACTTGTTCAGGAATGGCCTTAAAATCCCCACTGATATTTTCTCAGCCAGTATTTAAACATGGGAAATTACTTTTGATAAAACAAAACCCCAAAAATTAAATAAATCAAACCCAAATTTTTCAAAGCTAAGACATCTAAAGGGTTGGAAAGGCCAGCTGTAATACACTATCAGAAAGGATACAAAAATTTCCTCTAAAAATTGAAGGTTTCCTAATTAATTTTTATTTGGGGGTAATAGCTTTTTTTTTTTCCCAAAGCATGTGTGGGCCCCCAAAGGTTCTTCCCCCCTCTCAGGCAGAAAATACATGATGTAAAATTAAAGTGTGCTACATTCAGACCAAGCTAAATGTGATTTTGAGTCTTAAAATTGGATGTGAAAAGCAGCTTTTAGGCACATTTCATCCCTTAGGAGAATATTGCACGTAGTGTTCAAAGTAAGCACAGCAATAATACATCTCAGGAAGGTCAACAGAAGTAATTCTTTCCTAAAAATCTAGATTTTATATAAGTGTGAACATGCTTTACATAAATAAATTAAGGCTGGAAACATCTTGCTTTGCACCTTTCCTTAAGAGATGGCAAGTTTCCTACCAACAAAAACTTCCATCATTTTGCAATAATGTGAATGCTGTTGCCATTGGAAAACGTTCCCTTGATTGTTATATTTCCTGACACCAGGTTGTTTCCCTGCATGTAATGTCCATTGTTCAGTGACATTTGCAGTAATCTTCAAAACTAGATTTTCCTTGATATGACATAAGAAAAAATGCAGTTTTAATCTAAAGAAAACACAGAGGAAGAGGGGGAGAGGAGGCAAAAACATGATACTAAACACAGTAAGGAATGCTGGGTGAATCTGAAAGAGTTAAAACTTCAACATTCAAATTTTACAGACCTCCTCCACTTTTCAGAGCTTCTAATTTGCTGTAAATCAGAAGAACAGGAAACCACTCTGCCCAAGGGAGGGAACCCAGCAGCAGGAGGCTGATGGAGACCTGCACCACAGGGCAGAATTTCTCACACCAAACTCAGAGGTGAGCCAAGAAAAAGGAGCTGGAAACTTTTTCCTTAAGGAACTTCTTCCTAACCAGAGCCTGAGGCTCTCCCTTACCATTTCCAGTGGAACATCCTAGCTGATCAATAATCAATACCTTTTACAGTGCCAACAAATCAGCACCTCCTGAAGAGGGAAAGCTGTTCAGTTCTTCCTGCTGCCTGTAAAAGAGAGGGACCCAGGCTGGGAGAGCAGGTATCTGCAGCCACCCCTTGGAGAGAGAGAAGCACTTCATGAAAACAGCTCTGCCCCCAGTAGAACTACTTTTAAATTTGCACTCTTCTGCTCAGTGTGGCTGCTTGCACACTTAATTCCCTATCAGCTGGAATGTCAGCAAAGCAGAGCACTGCCATTCCCTCCAGTAAAACTGGGCTGCTCTGATCCCTCCCTGTCTGTAGTTGAAGAGAACAGAATGTGCCACCAAATAAAATGAAACCATTCTAAAACAGAAGAAGAAAATTTTTATAAGCAAATTCAGGAGAGAACCTGTTTTGACAAGGAATCAAGAAATAAAGAATGAAAAACAATTAAGTAAAATTTTATTTTGAGCTTTTGAAGTTCCTAGACATGAAAGCTTGACCATTTTATCAAATAGATTTTTCTAAGTGTTTCCACACTCATTAATATATTTATGACATTTCATAAACATAACTCCATTGATAATAGTTACTGCAGTAAAGAATAGCTTATCCAGAGTTTCAAAGGAGAGTCCCATTGTCTTCAGTCTTCCAGAACTCATTCATTCAAAAAATTCATATCCTCTCCTACTCACATTTGAACAGCTAAAATGGCCACTAAGAATAGGACAACAAGAAAAGAGGTTTTCATTATTTTCCCTTTTAATTTTAACAACCCAAGGAAAAGATCAAATTGTAGGAGATATTAATTGGAAAGGTTTAGCAGTTATTGTAAGAACTACTGAAACCTTGTGTGACTGGAAAAAAATCAAGTGTGATCTGTAAAAACCCCAGAGTGGATAATACCAGTGGAAAAAACCTAACAAAAATCCCCTGATGTCTTAGCAAGAATGAAACCCTCAGGTAGCAAACACACTGCAAGATTATGCCTGGAATAAAAGTATTGAAAGGAATGAAATTTTTTTTAGAAAGTACAGAATAAGTACAGTAAAGTAGCACTGTAAGTTAATGATGAAAAAAAGCATGGTATGACCTAGAAAGTAAAACTCCAACACTTACTGTGCTGAGGGCAATAAAGCATTCTTCATTTCACATTTTGAACATTTTTACAACAACAAAATTTTTTAGCACATATTTTAATGGCAGAGAAGTTATCATATGAATAGAAAATAATGAATATAAATTCTGTTTAAAAAAAGGATTTAAAAATATCCCTGGCACTAGCAAGCCCCCCATCAAGCCATTAAATAGCTTGGGATAATGTGGACCTTCTCCTGATGTTCTAGCAAGAACAAAACCAGCTGCACTAAGGAATACTACTGTAGTTAAACAATGAAGAGCATCTCACCCAAGAGAGCTGGTTTAGTCTAGAGTAAAGAAAAAAAAGGCTGAAAAGAGATATGGCTGCTCTTTAAAAATAGGTGGAGAGAGGCAAATAGTAATGAGGATGCAGAGCTTTTTCAGGTAAATTCTTTTTAAAAAGGAAAGAATTCATATAAAAGAGACATGAACATTTTCAAAATGAAAATGAGAAGCTTCTAATTGCTGGAGCAGTGAAGTTCTCAGTGATATTGTAGAAAAACAGGGAGTAAAAACCCCAACTATTTTTGGGTGGAATTTGATCTATATAATTGTTGTATGATATACCTCCTGGTTTTTCTATCTTTTTAAAGCCTTAATTCAATCTGGACTTTTAATAAGGGCCTCTGGCAGATAAGTACAATAGCTGCCCCAGCTTTAATTTCCTTGCAGTTATTTGGAATTCTTAAAGGCTCAATTATCAAAAAAGATTTTTGTTAGTTATCTCAGTTATCTACCATCACGACCTGTTTCCTTTTTAACAGGCTTTGGAATTGAATTTTCTGGACCTTAGGAGATAAATGATTAACCACAAAGCATTCAACAGACACTTGGTTGTCTACACAAACCTTTTTTTTTTCCAGAAAAGCCTGTGCTGTTTTCAATCTTGGCAGGGCAAAACCGTGTTACAGCAGGCTTTTAACATAGCTTTTTTGAATTGTCCAAATTCTTTAAATCTTTTATTGAGATAATTGTCTCACTTCACGGACCCTGAAAAATCAGTGCCTGGACCCAGTTTTGTGCTTTTTGAAGAGTTCATGGTTCTATCAGCTCTTCAAGAGCATTTCTCCTTCCAGGTGTTAGTGATGAATGGGTGCAGCAGCTCATGAAATATTTCTCTTTTTGGGCCTGGGGAGCACTTTTTCCTTCTCCACGTGCCATCTCTGCCTTCTGCATTTTTAAAGGTGTCAAGACCAGCAGTGACCATGGGCTGCAGCTGAGCTTTAGTACAAAACCAGGCAGTGCAGACAATTCAGCACTCAGATTCCCTCCTGGAGCTCTTGCTGCCAGCCCAATGTCAGAAGCAGGGTAGAACATTTTCCATGGGTTTGATTTTACTCACTCCACCCACACCATTTCTGCCAGAATATCTGTATTTTGGGCTACCTGGACAAGCAGAATGGAGGAAATTCCTCTTTCCCTCTGGCAGGCAGCTGCTGGGGTGAAATCCCCTTGTCATGAGAGGAACCCACAGGGAGCATTTGGGGCTGCAGGTGGGCAAAGAGAGCTGCACTGCTTCTGCAGGGCTTTGGGGGTCACACCAGGCTGTGCTGACAGGTTTGCTTCTGTACCACTGGATAGTTCTGCAACAAAGTTTGCAGCCTTGACTAAGACTGAAACTCAGGCTTGCAGCTGATTTATAAATTTATGGATATATAATGCTCATATATTCTGCTAGTTAGCCCAAAGGAATTTTAATTTCACTTTGGGCAACTGCTGCCTCTACAGAAGACCACAGAATATAAACTGGGGGAGCATCCCACTCACCTATAAATTATGAGAAATAGTTTTTTGCATGCAAGATGCTGGAGTATGACAACTTGATAGGCAGGGTGGAACTCGGGTGACTCAGCTGGATGAAGCAGCTGAGATGGTTCAGGGAAAGAAAAATCACAGTGAGTAATAATGACAACAGGTTTCTTTGCTACAATGGTAGGGGAAAAAAATATTTTTAAGTCAGTGTGTGTGTGTCTGTAAAGGAGAGAACCTGCAGAGAAAATTAAGCTAAGAAAGAACTCCAGGTTGGTGACCACACCCAAACAGTGACAGGCTGGAGATTTTCTCTCCTGTTCTGGGTGCTCTTCAGAAAGCCCTGGATCTGGCAGGGTCACCATCTGCAGCTGCACTAAGTGAGGTGGTTGCTCTATTCCTTAGTGTGAGGTTTGTGAAAAAAATTATTCAGCAAGAAAAGAAGGATGGATTTAGTGTTGTTTGCTAGGGAAGAAGGTTTAGAAGCAATTCATTTTAATGTTCTCAAATACTGCAAGACATCATGAATTGAGAAGACAGTTTTGATCTAGGTCCCTAATATATCCAAAATAAAACTGAATTAGTTTTAATTTTTAAACAGCAATATTTATGTTGTTAAAACCGAATTTAAGTAATCAATCAAGGAAAATAAAAAACACAGCAGACTGCCAAAAAAAGAAAAAGAGTACAAACAAGTTTAAAGGCTTTGGAAAAATGGTCAAATTTTAAAGTATATAATAGTAGGCTTTTAAATTTCAATCAAATTACACTATTAGGTACAGGATATTACATTTGTGTGACACATAATAAATCCAGTGCATGCACAATAAGCAGGCCTGATTTTTTTGGATCTTTTAGGCAATAGTGGAATAAACATTTTTAAAAGTACATGGAAATAAAACCATAACATGCAGAAAACACCTTTGAGAAAAGCTTAACATCACAATGTTTAATTTTTACAGACTCCTGTTAAACCCACTTAGGTAAAGTTTATGCAATTTGGAGAAACCATGCTGAGCATTTCAGCACTTATTTAAAATAAGACAAACCAGCAGGCTAAAAAGAGAAAAAGACAGCAAATAAACCTTTCATTTTCATCTTTTTGGGTACTTTTTTTTCCTTGCATTCAGCTTTTAAGCCAGTAAATCATTACCTTGGAGAGAGCCTAACAATCAATGAATAACATTGATTAATTAGGAAAGAATGTGAGCAGCACTAATCAATCCTGGAGACAGTTTTCCTTCTCCCACCTCCAGCCTTTTGGTGTGCCCCAAACAATGATTTTTGCAGCCCTTTAAAGCCCCTGCCTTTTCTCCTGCATTCCCACAGAGCTGTGTCTCTGGGAGCATTGTGCAGAGGAGTGGGTGGAGGCTGGGGCACAGCCCTGGTGTCAGGTGCAGATGGGATGCTGTGCCCTCCCCAGCCAGCTGAGAGCTCTGCCCCTTTGTTTCCTCCCAAATAATACCTGGGGGTGTTGGAACAGCCCAGGGGATCTATCCAACACGCCCTCTCACTCCCTAAAATTTATCCCCATTTCAAAAGGATCTTGGCAATAATACCTGTAGGTGGCTGAGTGATGTAGAGGGAATCTGTCAAATCGACTTCCACTGATTTAGCAATAGAATTCCATAATTGCTTTCAAATGCAATGATTTATTTTCAGAACAGTCAGAAAGTTCTATGCAGAGCTTCTAGTTTATTTTTGTTAACTTTTTAGTAGGCTGGATGGAAGAACTCAAAGAGTAGATCTAATAATTGTGCAGCTTTTCATTTAACCCTCTCACTCCACCCTTGTAACTCCCTAATATTTATTCCCATTTCAAAAGGATCTTGGCAATAATACCTGTAGGTGGCTGAGTGATGTAGAGGGAATCTGTCAAATCGACTTCCACTGATTTAGCAATAGAATTCCATAATTGCTTTCAAATGCAATGATTTATTTTCAGAACAGTCAGAAAGTTCTATGCAGAGCTTCTATTTTTTTAACAACTTTTTATTTTCAGAACAGTCAGAAAGTTTTATGCAGAACTTCTAGTTTATTTTTTTTAACTGTTTAGTAGGCTGAGTGGAAGAACTAACTCAAAGAGCAGACCTTATAATTGTGCAGCATTTCATTTAACTCTCAAAAAGAAAAAAAAAAAAGTCAGTGCTGCCTGTTGGCAGCAGCCAGGACTCCACTGCAAGTGGAATGCCACCTTCACATGGGTGGGGAGTTGGCTGTTTTCTTGCCTAACTTGAAGAGGAGACACCTGGAACTAATCTCCATTCAATGCTGTCTGTGTAGTACTACTTGGATTATTTACAGATTATTTGTGAACAATGTAATTGAAGAGCTCTTTCCCCTGCTTAATAGATAAATCTCATATTTCTTAGCTGAGAATGACAGAATAACATTGAAAGCTCAGAAATGTACTGTAAACCTGCTCGTGCCAGCAGAATCTCGTGGTGTCCCCAGACACAGGCACACACTCAATTCACTCTGTTTAACAACTTTGTCAGCTGAAGTGATTGAGGGTACATTTATTCACTCTCAGGCCACAGCAAAGGTGATGTAATCTGACCTTGCACAATCCCCAAAGAAGGATGGGCAGCCTGGGATTAATTGAAATAATCTCAGTGTGCCCATATCTGTCTCAGGCAGATAAAACACAGGGATAGAATCCTCTGTCTGACACGTTGTTAGAACCTGGCTCCAGCTGATCAGAATTAGTCTTATGCCACTGAAGACAGTTAGTCTGAACTAAGTGTTGAGACTTCCCAGTGTGTGAATCCTAAAAAAAGGTGAAATTCATATTTCAGTGCAGAGACATATGACTGCACGGGCGTTTTGTGGCAATGCAGTGACAAAACTGATCATAAAATGGGAAGTAACAAATTCCTTTTCCCTCCCTGTCATCACCAAGGAATGCATTTGGAATCTATTTGGATTCACCTGATAGTGCAGGAGGCACCTCACATTCAAAAGGTGAACAGGTTCGTGGCCAGGGAGGGTTGATCAAACAAAAACACAGTGGACAAAGATGTTGGACCTCACTATAATTAAAACTTCATTAGTCCCAAACGATCTCTTAATTCCTAATTTGCAAAAGAAGATCATCCCCCACCTGTGGTCTTTTGACTAATATGTAATTTTTTAGCATGAACTGTGTTCATTCATGTTCAGAGAGGGAGAAAGAAAATGCAGTGCAAGTTCATGGTGAAAAACAATCTGGAAATTATATTCTTAGAATATTCATTTAACTCCTCGGCTGAATTTCAGACAGATTTCTGCCATTTACTCTCCTGTATTTATTGTCTGTGCAGACAAAATTAACAATGTTAATCGTTAGTGTTAGCAGACTGCCTCACCAGGAATGACACGTGAGTAGCCACCACACTTACAATAAGGCTCAGATAATCAGAAGACAAATTGTTAATAAATTACATACCAAATAAAAGGAAAACCAGAGGCAGGATCATTCTTGCTGCTTTTAAAAAGGAAAAGATTTATTTAGTCACTCTGTTAACAAACATGCTATATTAGTGCAGCTACTCACATCAGAATTGTCTTCACAAAGATGGTTTTAATTACCCAGTCTTCAATAACCTCAACCACTTCTTTTTACTGAAATAAAACACTTAGATTGCTGAACTAGATAAGCCCATTCTTCATGCTTCTAGACAGAATTCTACACCTCTTAAAAATACTTTTCAGAAGAATTTAGGATTTCCAATAATTTCCCTGGGAAGTAAAAGCCTCTCTAGATCAAAATTGAGTTTTGTTTATTCGAAATGCAACATGGCTCTTGATGAATCCTATCAATCAGTTGCCATCCACATTAAAAGGGTGAAACCCCCTCTATTTAACATACCAAAATAATTTTCTTACAAGATAAGCAGCCCAGAGACAATCCCCCTGCAATGTATGTGTACGAAAAGTCAGCAGGAGCCATTTCTGGTCTCATAATACAGAGGCTGGAGCATCACAACATTAAATCCCTGGGACCACAGAGCTTCTCCTCCCCTTTCACAGGTGTCCAACCATCACAACGATTTTTTGAGGAGCTGGCAACAACTTCATCTGTTTAAGGGATAATTGTTCCTTAGGTGCATTTAAACCTGAGGCTGGGATGGGGGGGGGACGGTGTCCTGACACAATACTTATTGAAAAGACATAAAAATAATTGAAATTGCCTTCCTTTTCCTGCCCTACACAATTTTTTGGCGAGGCAAATGAAGTACTGCACGCAGACAGACACACATGCCACTAAGTGATGGAGACAAACAAGGCTTGCAAACATCAATGTTTATTTTTTCCACCGGGGCTTTTGCTTTCAGAATAATTACCTCTGCACAAACTCTAGATGGCAACATTGCACTTACTGTATTACTAAAACAAAATGTCACACCGAGTCCCTACACATCCTCTTTATCAACATTTTATGTGCCACAGATCTATAGCCTCTTATTATAAGTGTAATGAAGCAGAAGTTATTGAAGCATTTTATTGATTGCTCAGATCACAAGTTTACTGTCATACTGAATTGGCACCTTACTTGCTGAAGCAAACTGCTGACACCTTTTTAAAAAAGTGACAACTACATCTATTTCATGACCAGAAATCCATTTTCATCTCTATCAAGACAAGAATGCAATTTTCACTTCATTTAACTGATGTTAGGCCTGCTCAAGGCATGACACTTAGAAAAAGACACAAGTTTAAGGTTCTTAAAATTCTTCTGGTAACTAGAATGCAGCTCAGCTGTGGGAAAAATTTCAAGCCTCCCTCAAATCTATAAACAGTACAACATTCTGAGAATCACTCAGCTGAACTATCAAGAGGGCAGCTTGCTATTTCAATTTCAGAATTACCAAGACACTGGTTTTATATTATTTTAATCAGAAGCCAGGGTGAAATATTGCAGTGCTCATAGGGAATCTTGCTCTGCACAAAGTTCACTTTAACACGGGTTTATTTCTGCAGTGGCCTCCACACAGGTCAAACAGACCAAAAAAAATCTATTTTTCTGTGACCTATAAAGGAGGAAATAAAGATGCTTAACACCTTTTCCACAGCGTGAGTCAATGTCATATAAAATTATATAAAATACATAAAAGCCAGAAGCTTCAAGGAAGAGGAAGCAAATAATTTAATTCTGCAAAAAAGGAGGAGGGATGTTACTGAGCAGAGGCTGTGATACTCGAGTTATTTTAAGATTTCATACCTTCTAACCCATAAAAACACAAATACAGAACTGTGTTGAATCAGAAACCAAGCTAAGAATTTTGATGAACTTCTTGTTTCCTCCAAATAACATCTAATAATTACCAGGCTGAGTTTACCACAATATAATCTGATTTTCTAAAAACAACGTTGTAAACAGGGTTCATTTGGTAAAATTTTCTGATAACTCTGTGAACAAACATGGATGTAGAAATTATAGGAAAAACATACAGTTTAAAAATACTTTATAAAAGTGTATCATTTTATCAGTTTCTGCCAGGAAAACCCCTGAAGAATTATTATACCTACAAGCAAGTTTGTATTTTATTCATGTGCAGGAAAAAGAAAACAAATCAGTCATTAAAATTCTTCCTGAACAATGTAATTACTGCAATCTGTGAAAAGCAACTGAGTAGTAATGATAAATATGTTTCTTATAAAGTAGAAAAAAGAAAAGTTATGGAACAAAGCTTTTGTTTGTGGCTCACAGAGGTTTTCAACCTCCAGCACTTGAGTCAGCAGTTTCAAAAGAACAACACAAGAAAACAGAACAAATATAGACTTTCTTTTTTTCCCTTTGTTCTGGTGTTGGCAGTATTTCAATTTTTTAAAATCAGTAATATTTTTGCGGCTCTGCATAACAAAATGAGGAAAGCCTCCTGAATTGTGATGTTTATTCCTATGGCTTAGGAAAAGGGTTGGATATTCACTTTGAAACTGCATTTGAGCTGTTTTCCCCCAGCCAAAATGGCGAATAATAGAATCAGTCCATAATTTCATTCCCTTTTGTTTTCTTGGGGGGATTTTGCATACCAGCTCCATTGCTTTAACGTAATGTAATTTGCTGTGGTTCAAGTGATTAATTACTCTTACTGTAAGTTCTGCTAGATCAAGCTAATGAACATTCAGCACAGTTTCCTGTCACTTCTCATCCCAGCTCAGTCCCCTCTGTTCCACGTGCAAAACCCTTCCAGCAAAAATCAGAGCACCCAAGGTAAAACCCCTGGGCCAGCAGTGGGTGTTACCTTCTGCATGCAAATATTGCTAAATTGTGAGGAACTCCTGCTCTAAAGCATCTAAATATTGAAAGCAATTCGGGATTGTCAAGCACTTCTGCAGCTCCATTTCCCAGAGCCAGTTTTCCCTGTGGCAGGGAGATGCTCTCTCCTTTACCTGCCCACGGGATAATCTCCATCAGGGCGGACGGCGTAATCCTAAAGGCAGGAAACGTTTAAAAAATCATTTAATATCATTTTAAAAGGTCTTTGAGCCCTCTCTTTTGGCCTCTGTTTGCCTGGGCCAGGCCTGTGAATGACAGCTTCCCTGCTTGAGGCACACAGAAAGCACAGCCTTCCTCATTCAGTGGCAGGGCTCTGGCCCTTTCACACGTTCCCTCCAGAGCAGTGTTTGTCCCCAAACACTGGGAGCAGGCACAATGGCATTCCTGCTCCAGCACCCCCACCAACAGCCCCACTACTGATGGGGAATGCTGATGAGGGGACATCCCCCACCTTGGGAAGTGCTCCCTGCAGCCCCAGCCAGCACAAATGCTGCTGCTGCCATTGTTACGTGGGCTCGCAGCTCAACTCGCTTTTTATTTTCTTTAATTTTTCCTTTTTTCTGAACTGGTTTTAGTAGAAATGGCAGAGGTTTGACCAAAAAAAAAAAATTTATTTAAAAAAGAAAAAAAAAATCTTACATGTTTTCCTTTTTTATAGGTTATATAGAAAATTAACTGGTTTTAACCGGATATATTTGGGGACCCCAGAAATTCCAACACAGCATGTTTTAAAACAAAAGGCTGATCTCTGAAATATTAATAGTAGAATAATTCTAACAGAACTGGTGTCTAAATTTTTTTTTTAATAAATTTTATTTTTTAGAAAGCTGCATTTTACAGTCCCAGAATTCATGGCATTAAAATGTCAACACGAGCTTTGCTGAGGTTTTAGGAAAGCTTAGAGCTCGTTGTATACATATGCAGTAGAAATTAGAAAATAAAAGATTTTTGTGGTATAGTGTTTATACATTTTTTTTTTTAATTTCTCATTGATTTAAAATAAAAGTAAAACCAGTTCCCAAAGCATGAGTATTCCCTGGTTTACTTGCCTATATTAATCTCAGGGAATATTTTGAAGAACACTTCCTATCCCCTGTGACAGGTCACAAACACTCCAGCAAAGGGGCAGGGACCCCTCAGCATGCCCTTCTCTGGGGCAAGAAGCAACAGTGATAGAAAGACAATATTTTTATTAATTCAATCCCTCTTCAACTGAAGTCCAGCTGGATTTAACAGAAGCTCATGTATCAGCATATTATTACAGAATTATGTGTATTAGCACATTATTAGCTGTATGAGCTGCTTGATTTCAGTGGACAGACTAAAGGGCCTTGGCAGAGTAATACTGAATCAAAGAGAATAACTTATTTTGTATTTGATTTACATGAGAAGTAAATACAGAGGACTGAGGTGTCAGAACAGCAGAGGGACAAAAGGAAATGGAGCAAATTTATTGAATGCAGTGCTGGCTGTTGTGCTGGTGAGAGCATTTCGCTGGGATGCTCTGGGTCACTGCTGTGCCTCTAACCCTGGCTCAGCACAGTGGGCTCATCACAAAACAAACTCTTATTCAGGCAGGAACACAAAACAAAAATGAATCAAAACAGTCTAAGCACACAGTGAGGAGAATTGTTATACCCACAGCTGAAAGAATAATAATAATAATAATAATAATAATAATAATAATAATAACTACTTCATTTATGTTCAGTACTGACACAAATTCAGTTAGAAAATGGCTGGAAAATGAGCAGAGAGACACTTCACTCTGAATTATAAATTGCATCTTATCTTTAAAGTAATATAAATCAACACGAGATTTTGGCACATTAACTGCAAAAAACATTTAACATCCTTGTGCTGTAAATTTTCATTTAAGCGCTTAATTCAGTTTGAAATGCTTATTAAAATATTTTAATGGTAAGTTTTTTGTAGACTGTCATAGCTGTGCTGACATTTATCCCCATAATCTGGACTCCTAAAAGTTGCAAATGTCCAAGCTGATTATATGAGCATATATCTATACACAAGGCTTTCATTATAAAGAATCGTTTGTTTTCAGAAGAGATTTCAAATCTACTAAAATTGTTATATTTTTCTTGTCTTTTACAATTTCCTACTGAACATGGACAGATAATCACCAGAGGAATGATTAGCAAGAGCTAATTTACTGAAAAGACTTTATATATTCTTTACAGAAAAGAGTGAAAAGTGGTCAATAAACGACTTTCATGTGAATTTCTATTTAGAAACTCTATTGTCTGTTTTGTTCAACTAATTGTCATTATACTTGCTAGATAATTGCATGCACTACATATATTTGTATTTATTTAAGAGTTAATATGTTTTAAGGCACTGGAAAGTAATGGATTTCAGTTCTGTGGCTTCTGTGACAGGCAACCTTATCTTAAAAGGTTAAAATTATCAACAAAATGTGTAAAGATAGTTCCCACTTTTTAATGTATCACCACACTGCCTCAGAAACATTCTGAAATGAGCTTTTCTTTGTTTTCCTTTTTCTGCTTTCTGTTTCACACACCCATTTATTTTTGGCTTTGTTTTGTTTGATTTCTTCTTGCTGTCCACTATTAGTCCAGGAGAGAGAGCCCCCCCAAACCATTCCCATTTCTCTTTATGGATCTGGGCTCTCTCTCCCAATCCCATTCCCATCTCTCCTCATGGGTCTGGGCAGTCCCCCCATTCCCATTCCCATTTCTCTTTATGGATCTGGGCTCTCTCTCCCAATCCCATTCCCATTTCTCCTCATGGGTCTGAGCTCTCTCTCCCAATCCCATTCCTATTTCTCTCTGTGGCTCTGGGCAGTCTCTCCCAGTCCCATTCCCATTTATTTTTGTGGCTCTGGCTGTCTCACCCAAGCCCATTCCCATTTCTCTCTGTGGATCTGGGCTCTCTCTCCCAAGCCCATTCCCATTTCTCTCTGTGGATCTGGGCAGTCTCTCCCAATCCCATTCCCATTTCTCCTCATGGGTCTGAGCTCTCTCTCCCAATCCCATTCCCATCTCTCTCTGTGGCTCTGCAGCCTCTCCCGATCCCATTCCCATCTCTCTCTGTGGCTCTGCAGCCTCTCCCGATCCCATTCCCATCTCTCTCTGTGGCTCTGCAGCCTCTCCCAATCCCATTCCCATCTCTCTCTGTGGCTCTGGCAGCAGGAGGTGCTGTACCAACAGGCAGTGACAATCTGCTGCCGCTCCTCTCCTCCCCCTCCTCCCAGCCTCTCCCTCTGCTGCTCTCATCCTCCCTCCGGGGTCAGCAGCACTTCCCAATCCCAGTCTCCTCACTGCCTGTTTAATTCCTAACCAACACTTTGCCTTCAGCACCTGTGTGTCTCCTATTTTCATGAAGTACTCACCCAGTCCTTAAAAATATGCACATTCCAGAGCAAATAAACGGAATTGTGTTGCTACACTCAGCAAGATCAGTGTTTTCTCACTTGTTTCCTAAAATCAAAAGTAATGGAAAACACCAACTCATTGCTCCCAAACTGTCACCGAGTATCTCTTTTTCTCTGCTTTTCCAAATTGAAAATACAGGTCTGCTACATTTGTTTGATGGCACGTGTGTAGGAATTAAAATAATGATGTTTAAAAAATATGGTAAATTTATTTAGTTTTTCATGACTCCATGCCAACTGTACTTAGAATATTTATTTATTTATTCATTCATTCATTTATGATATGTTTCCACTAAATTATTATATACATTATTATATAATTTGGTTCTGTAGGAAGACCTGTGAGACAGTTAAAAGCTGCCTGTGCAGAACAGCAGTGAGAGCTGGTGGCTTTAGAGCATTTCCACACAGGGAGCATCCACAGCAGCACAGCACATGGCACCCACCCCACCAGAGAGACACAACTAACTCCTCTGCTGTGGGCTCTGCAGTTACAGGACCAGCATTTCTCCCTCCTAGCAGGCACTGCAGCTTCTCCAGGGCGTGCCACGTTTGTCTGTGACACAGCTGCTTTGACACACTCAGCACATTGGAAAAGAAACACAGACAAGCAGAGTTTAAGGAGTGGGACAACTCACCTGTTTGCAACACTTTGCAGACTTTGGTCGTTGGTGCAGGGCCAGTAGAACTCCTTGGATGTAAATCTTTGCTCCTGAGAGGCTGAAACTTTCTCTCTTAGAGACCCAAACAGGTTCACACAAAGGTGTGATGACTTTTTGCAGGCATCTGTCAAGCAGAGGGGCTATACAAAGAAGAAAAAGGGGAAAAAAAAAAAGAAACCCCACCAAACAACAAAAAGAAAATGCATTCTTTTGACCCAACTGAAGCAGACATCAGAACTAACTCTTAATAGCTGTTATTTATATCTGACCTGGGTTAAGCCTTGGAAAAAGCCACTGCTGCCTTTCTAGTGGCCACCCTGAAGGTGTTTCTGTGGAGCCCCCCCAGAGGCTGGGAGCACACCTGAGCAGCTCTGCAGTGTGCCTCGCTGGCTGCACGGCGTGCCGTGGCGTGCTCTGATTGCCTTATCTTCTCATTTATCACAGATGAGTTGGAACCAACCTTGCTGAAACCCACCGGCATTGTCCTGATACAACTGCGCGGTCCCCCTGCGTGTGTGCCGAGGGGCTGGCACATCCCCCAGGGCTGGGGACAGCCGGGAGAGGGGATCACTGCTCCAGAGTCACCTCTGCAGGGCCACAGCCACCAACCCGCCCCGAGCGACTCAAACTGCTCGGTGGGGCTGGGTAGGAGCGAGGAGGGCAGAGGAAAAGTGCCACAGAGTCAGGGCAGTGCTCGCCACCAGGTCTGTGCCTTGCCCTCCTGGGATTGCAAACCACGCAAGGGCTGGGAGGATCCCCCAAGGGACCGCGTGGCGATGGGGGAGAGAAAGCAGGAATTCTGCTTTTGGTTCCAGGCACCACCAAGGTGCTCGTGCTCTGCACATTTCTCTGTGAAATACGTGGCCTTTCTTATAAAGCAAAATAAAATAACACAAGAGATGGAAAGGAAAGGAAAGGAAAGGAAAGGAAAGGAAAGGAAAGGAAAGGAAAGGAAAGGAAAAAGGAAAGGAGAAAGGAAAGGGGAAAGGGGAAAGGAAAGGAAAGAGGAAAGGAAAGAGGAAAGGAAAGAGGAAAGGAAAGAGGAAAGGAAAGAGGAAAAGAAAGAGGAAAGGGAAGAGGAAAGGGAAAAGGAAAGGGAAAAGGAAAGGGAAAAGGAAAGGAAAAAGGAAAAGGAAGGAAAAAGGAAAAGGGAAAAAGGGAACCACCAAAATGTGGTTTTACAGGCAATATCAAATAAAATAAAATGAAATAAGCACATATAAAGCATACCAGTGAACAATGCAAACAAAATCACATACATAATTTCCCCATCTAGTTAATCTGTGGTCCTAAAGATCCATATTAGCTGTGTCAGTATAAATGGTGAATTTCCTGGTACATAAAGACTGACAAAGAGCTGCAGAGTTTGTCCAAGAAAGTACCAGAGGGGGTGAATTACACTTTCTGTATTTATTAGAATAGGAGATGTGTTCCAATTGGGAATGGCAAATATTAAGCCTCTATATCTGTTCACTCAGCTGTGAGAGCAGAGTCTGAACCAAGGCCTCAGTTAAGAAACTTTCATTTGCAAGTTCTTTAATAACTGGAGACTTTTGGATGGACAAAGAAGGAGCATCTGTTGTGGTTAAATCTACCTTCAAAGGTAAATAAAGGGTTAAACGTGCAACAGAGTGTGTTTTGCCTTGCTAAAGTCAGGGCTATTTAGGAATTATTTAAACACATGGTTAAGCAAAACAATGTTTATTTTTGTGAAAGGCATTACTTCTTGGAAAATCATGTTAAAGTCCAGGTCTTCTGGCTTCCACAATTTCATGACAAAAGTTGATCACCTAGTCAATAATTCGATGTATTCTCACACAAACACTCCTGAGAGCTTCCTTATAGTAGACTTCTCTTTTATCTAAAAGGAGACCAGACTTCACAAAAGAAGACTGAGGATTCACTGAACATGTTAATATGCACATTAACCTACTCTTAGGATAACCCTAAAGAATAATACTGCAAGGCTTTTTGAAAACATGTCATCAAAGCAAAGACCCCAAACCAGAACACATACAACAGACCATTAAATATTTGCTTTTAAAACCTGATTTCTCAGGATAAGGCCATGCAACTGAACATGAGCAAAAATTATCTCAAGTTGACAACAAGTGAATTAATAGTTTTCCAGACTATTCTAATAATGCACTTCTTATCATGGGAGTCAGACATTAAATTAAGCAGATTAGGTGAGTTAATGAATGAGATTTGGTCAGGAACACTGGTAGGGGTGAATTTATTTCAGCAGGCAGATTCAGAATTAAATCTATGTTTCATGTTATGAGGAGTGGTTACAGTCTTACTTATTCCAAACAAAATAAAAGGATGAAAATCTGATCCCAGTGATGTCTTTGGACAGGTTACAAATAACTGAAGTGAATATGGGTTTTATTCAGTACTTTTAAACTTTGTTACCACGGGATAAATGTCACAGAAATGGAGATCAACACAAGCAGTGCTGAGTTTCTGAATGTGTGAGCAGACTGAAACACATCTGTGGAAAAATATTTGTATACTGGCAGTGAATGTTGCATTTGAAACACCAATTATAATACTTACAATAACTTAGTTTATCCACAAATTTTTTTACCACAAGTAATTTGAACAGCAGTTTAGTGCAGCAGTGTTGATCCTCTTCCTCAGAGAGGGAGAGTTCCAAGATCTGCTGGAATTTAAAGATTCAAAGTTTCACCTCTTTCAGACACACCTAGCACCCAAATTGCTGAGCAACACCGAGTATCAGACCTAAATATTTCTTATAGAAAATTAATTTTCTATAAGCAAATTACCTTTTCCATAAACATCAGCTGACTTAATCCATAATGGAATTTATTTCATTCCACACTCAACCTTATTGATTCCAGATTTATGGTCTCAAAGTGCTCGTGTTCCTCCTTCTTTTTTTCCCCCCCATTCTTTTGACCTCCTTTTTAATAATCAAAATATCAGTGCTATTAAGTTATTAAGCATTCACTGAACTACCAAAATGTGTGCCTAGAAAGTTGAAGGGATTAAGGTAGAACACCAGAGCAGTCACTTCAGAAGAGTATAATGTCACTAAAATACTCCATAACTTTATTCTGTATGGAGATCCCAGAAGGTAAAAAGATAAAAAAAAAAAAATCACATTTTTTCAAAATTTCTCCCTAGTTTAGGAACATTTAGTTGGAACTGATGTAGGTATGCAAGAATTGCTTCCAATGAAGTTCCTTATTTCCAGGCTTGCATACATTTTGGTGATTTACTTAACCTTTAAAACTCTGCATTAAAACCAAGCTGCTATTTTTGGCTTTTTTTTAATGAATAATTTTTTCCCATTGCAGCAGTCTCATCTGCTAGAGAGTCAGCAATGCTCAAAAGGAGAACACCCAAGGAACTTTGCTCCTCAGCTAAGCTGAACAGTGTAAATTCACCTTTATTGTTTTTATTCTCCCCCTTATTGATTTTTTGACTTCAAATCACATGACAAACATCGAATTTCCTTGAAGAAAATAATTGTTTTGCAGTGTAATTTTACACTCCTCTGAAGAAAAGAGACGTGAAATTTTCCCTAAAACAAAACCCAGGGATTTTAAATTGATGGAGAAAATAGTATGATGCCACTGCAGCAAATGGAAGAGAAAAACCTGGTTTGTTTTTTTTTTTTTACTTTGTCTTTTTACCTGCTGAAAATTATAAGAGTATAATGTTTCTCAAATTAAGTGACAGGAAGAAATCCAGTAGGGTATCCTCAAAAAGTAAGCAGAATGTTTGTAAAGAAATGGGAAAATCACCCTCTGGCAATTTGCAATTACCACCTGCAAAAAACTGAAAAGCAAATCCCTCAAAATTCAGTTTGTTAACTTTCTTCTTACTTAGACCATGACCTTATTGGAGCACAGACATAATTTTTTATGACACTGTTTGTTATAATCATTATTTATTATATTATGCTGAGTTCTTTTCAACATCAATTTCTCTTAGCAAATAAATGGCAAAAGTATATATTGTTAAGCAAGTAACAGTATCAGAACAACCAGAAATAAATGATCAACATTTTTTTCAAATTAGGGGAAACAAAGATCTTTCAATATGACCAAAATGTTAAAAATTCTTTTTATACTTTATAGTGACAAGGCTTTTTTCCTGAAGGTACTTTGGTACTTGCAATATGCCCTGTACACTGGGCATATATCTATATTTATATCTATATTTCTGTCTGTATATATATCACTGAGGGCATAAAATTGAGTTAGTGCTCACAGTGCTTCCATTTCTAATTTCCAAATAATTTTCTAATTTCTAACTTTCTAATTTTTAGCAACCACGATGCAGTTCCTTGTCCAGGGCCACTGCCCAAAACTGTGATTTGTGTAGGGAAATGAATGTGGTGAACATGCATTCTCCTCTCTTGCTTTAATTCCATCAGGGTGTTTTTACTCCAACCAAAACCAACCCAACAGCTGCTGTGCACTTTGGTTTGTGTGCTGTATGTCAGATCCTATTGTCCCCAAGGTGCTTAGGAGAGATGCTTTAGCAGTGGTTTTCTTAAATACTGATGCCTCTCCGAATTTGGGTTTTTCCACCCTGGAAGAGGATGACAAGGACACGATTGCTGTACTTAAAGCAATCTTTCACAGCTGCTTCCCTCTCCCAGTGATCCCATTAAACTGACGGCTGTGCCTGTGGGGTCTGCAGTGTTACAGTTCTGCTGAACAAGAGCTTGGCTGTGCCCTGCAAAACTCGACAACACAACTTGGCTTTTTTCTTTTTTTTTTTATTTTTATTTGTGGGAACCACTCCCCCGGCCATCCTCCCGTTTGTTTTTCACCTGAGCAGAATCTGATTTAAAACCTTGGCTGTGCCCTTTACTGAGCACCTGGTTGTGTTAATTTAGAAGTGCAAACTCTAACCCTGGCTGGTTAGAGGGCACAAAAACCTACAAAGTCTCCTAAAAATGAGCATGAGTCATGTCTTCCTTGAACTGAAGGAAGTGGCTGTGCATTAAATATGCTGGCACATCTTCTGCTTGAGCAAGTGGACCGAAATGGTGTGAATTGTTAATGCCTTGCTGCTTTGGTTCACGGCTTGTGATTGATCATTTGTAACTATATCTACTCCTTGTTCCATGAAATCAAGTATGGAGTAATGGGTTCATCAGATTTTTGGGTTAAATTGAGAGTGAAGAGGTACTGTGTGTGGAAATAAGAGTTGCCATGTTCGGGGCTGGCCTTGTAACAGCATGGAATCTAAAGGCGATATTCAAAACCACTTCACTCATCACACGCTTACTGATTCTGAATAGGGTCCATTTGCAGGGGACATTTGGTAGTTTTCCAATACACTTTATGCCTCTTTCTTCACTTCTACACCCTGCACATCTTTTTTTTTTTTTTTTTTTTACTAGAATAGCTTATAACAGGTCAGAATGGAAAACGAATAGATTTAAGCAACTCGCTGTGTAAAAGTTAAAATGGGCTTGGGCTGAAATGGCTGTCCTGATAATTAATGATGCTGCCTAAATATTGTCATTTGCAGCACTCAGGCTACAAGAACTCAGCAAAGTTTTACTCAGTAGGAAGAATTACAATCTCATATCTTGTATTACTTTTCCAGGCAGAAAAAGAGAGCTGCACTGCCTCAGTATTTACTCCTTTCACGTGCAGGAATGGAATATGCTTCCAGACATTACAGCACAGCTTGTGACTTTGCAAGCAGCAATGTGTGGGACCACAGCAAATCCAGGCCAGCAGCCACCAGAAGTGACAACTTGTGATGGCCTGCAGGAGAGAAATCCCAGGCAGGATGTGCCCAGACCCACAAAGGTAATGAAGGAATGTCAGAGTGGCTGCAGTGCTCACACTGCTCTGCCTGTGCCCCTGAAGCCTTCCCAGCCTCACTGGGCTGCCTCAGCCCAGAGGAAAACAGCAATGTGTTTAAAAACTTGCTTTCCAACCATCCATGGAAGGGATTTAACCCCATGTGAGTGTTCAGCTTGGAATGGGGGACCCTGCTCATCCAGGCTTTCCATCTGAGGTTCAGAGGCAAAGCTGAAATCTGGAGAAATTTAAGACCAAAAGAGAAATACAGAGTAACAGCAGGCTCCTTTTGCTCCTCATTTAGGAGTAAAGAGAGAAAAGGAAGGGAATTAAATGGAAGTGCAGTGGAAAGGGGTGCACTGCATGTGCACATCTGTGTATATTTGTGATGAGGATAACTTTATCAAGACAGAGACATTCAGCAGCTTAGTTTCATTTCATCCAATCTGGGGCTCACAAGATTCTCCATCTCTCTTTAATATTTCTCTGGATGAGTGTAAGCACAGCACAAGCCTATAGCAACCCAGTCCAGGCACAAGTTTTGTCATTAAGAGTTTTGGGGAGGCTTCAAGCCATGAAATGTTGGAAAAACAGAGGAAGCCATCACAAAGGAAGAAGCTGCATCTTTCAGACTCATTTTAAAAGTGTCCCATCTTTTTCCCTCTTTTCTCCTTCTGCCTTTATGAGAGCACCTTGCTGAGGTCAAGTTTCTAGATCTAGGTATTAAATCAGGCTCCTTTTTTAATTATTTGGACTTAATGATGACTTTGTTGGCTTGTACTTGTTATTGGGAAGCTTTCCCATGCTTATGCAAGGAGCTGTGCCACAGCTGGAAGATGTTTATCAAGTCTATGAAGCTTTTTATAAAAAAAACTAATGATTTTCCTGGGCATTTCCTTTTCTAAATGCTGACCAGTCTCCAGATGCTCATCTCAGTTTTCAAAACACCCAGAGCTGAATCATTTACAGAAATCTGTACAGATGCAATTGCAGCAGCCAAGGCTGAGAAGGTTTTGTCAGCCCCAGTACCAGAATTCTTGAAGATTCTGATTATCATTCTGATACCTGACTGCAGGCACCTGGTGTCTTCACAGGGCCACAGAATGGCTGAGGTTTATTAATGGCAGGGATTTCCAGAGGTTTTTAGTCCAAATCCCTCTCCCAGAAGGGTCAAGCAGCACACTGGCCAGGGCTTTCTGCAGTGTATTTTGGATGTCTCTGAGCATGAGACTCCAAAACACCTTTGGACAAACTCTTCAGTGCTTGAGAAACTCACAGTAAATTTTCTTTTTCTTGTGCTGAAGTAGAATTTCCCACACTTCAGGGTTTTTTTTCCACTGCTTCTTCTCCCCTCATTGCATTCTGCTGGGAAAACTCAGAATGTTCTTTGCTCCCTGCCAGCCCAGCCTGTACCTGGGGGTTGTTTTATGGCTATCCAGCTGCAGGCCCTGGAATTTCCTTTTCTTCAGCTTTCTGGGATTCCTCTGCACCTCTTTGTGCTTTCTGTCTCCAGCACTTATTCTATTTTGCAAAAGTTCCTTAGGACTTACAAGGACAACTCATATTGCCTAGTTCAATGCATGTTTAACTTAAGTAGGAGCTACTGGGGAAAGGCACTGGAGAAAATTATTTGTGGCTCTGACCTCATGTATATGAATTTCATTCAGGCAAAAGAATCACTCCTGGTGAACCACAATTAAAAAAAAAAAATAAACTACCTATGAAGGGATGCATTCACATTTCAGAACAAACAGCTCCAGATACTATTTTAAAAATTACTAAAACCAGAGGTGGTGTTTTCAGTTCAAGCAGGTACACAAGGAGTGACAGACAGGAGGGAGAGGGAAGCCTGGTGTCATGACATTTTTTTGTATTTCAGTTTACTGAGTCAGGGGAAGGTGCACTGCCATGGAACTTAGTGCACCTTCAGTGCTCTGATGGTTGCAACCTGTGGTGTCTGCTGCTTCACACTTGCCAGATTAATTCAAATTTTTTAAATGTTATTTTCCCTGTTCAGAATGTGCTTTCTGCACTGAGCAGTATAAGGTAGGTACATTCAGTATGTCAAATAAATTCACTAGATTCTGCTGTGCTTTCCAGTTTTACAGGTGAATAGAACTGAGTGTGGAGCATTTTGTTTTATTTAAGTATCAAATTTTAATGAAAACAATTTATAGTCTTTCTATTATAATATAGAATATATGTAATAATGCAGCCTAACAGTAGACATGTACTATAATAATAGAAATATTCTGTACATGACATAAAAACTGAAAATGACATTGAAGAGAGAAACATTTTAATCACATGGAGTAGGAAGGCAATGAATCTATCAGTGGGTTCTTTTTACAATAACTCTGACAGTCCAGTCTCTCCTCAGACAATTTAGGAGAATATTCAGCTGAGGACACCATGGACTTCTTATTATAAATATTTTAATGAGCATTCCCTACTCTTCTTTCAATAACCTGGAACATATTCATTCAATATCTCTGATCTGAAAGTAGCTGTAAACTTTGAAATGGCAAGAAAATGCTGATAATTAAGGCAGCCATCTCCCTCCCTAAAATGTGCCCAGGGAATGTTACCTGGCTTGTGAGGAGACTCAAAAAGCCTTGGAAAACTCTGCTTGGAAATCTGAAATCTGCTTTGCTTCCCTGAAAGCAGTTAGGAGTAGAAGAGAAAAAAGCAGACTGCTTACAAAAACATTTCTTGAGGTGCAAAACCTGAAGGATGTAAGAGTCCTGTTATTGATTTACAAATGCCACATCTTCCACACAGATTTCTCCCATGACAGGAGGATTGTTTAAGGGCACAGGCAGTTCTGAAGTCTGCAAATCTTGAATTCATTTATTTAGAATCTTCTTCTAAAAATCTCTGGTCTCAAAAAGAGATTCATGAACAAGGGAAGAAACAGTCATGGGGATATCAATTAAATTAAATTCATAGTACAAGGATGTAGGTGTTTGGTAAAAATAACCATTCAGGAAAGCTCAGAGAAATAATTTTTAACCTTCTTAAACAGAGTTGGAAGGAGGTCTTACTTATAGACCATATACAAGTGTGGAAGAGAGAAACTCTGTGTTATTCTATTGAAACTGTAAGAAAAAGCTTCCATATTAAAGCAGTACCTACAAAAGACAATCAATCCCTGAAAATGGATTAAAACTATGCAAATATTAAAGTGCTAAAATAACATAAAGCAGTATCTTTAATCAAGAGCTTATTTACTATTTGTCATTTTTAGTTCAAATAAATGCACCAACCCTCACAAATTACTTTTAAAAAGTCTGGATTCACTTTTTAATCCAAGTCTTCAATGCAGTAAACAGAATACCTGTCCTACAAAGGTTGCTTTGCCACTTCTGACATTGCCAATTTTTTCTCCACATACCTTGTATTAGTATCTCACTGGGGAAGTAAGGTTCATCCTCAGTGTGCAATCTGTAAACTTAAAAAAAAAGAGAACAGCAGCTTGATAATTTAAATAAATTAAAAGGATAAAAACCAAATTACCAGAAATAATTAAAACCTAGTTCTCTAACAACCTGAAGAAAATCAAAAAAAGACACAGAATAATCCCTGAAAACCTACAAAGAAAACATTTCCCACTGAGAGAACAAATGCCATGGCAAAGCAATCTATCCTTCACATAAAATGCAGAAATTCAGAATATCCACCTGTCCAGCATTTGATTTCCAGCAATGACTCTACACATTCTCAAGTTCAGCATTCTACAGATGCAAATTTATTACAAATGCAAGAAATTCCATATTCCAAGTCATCTTGGGGAGGGGTTGGTGAAGGTAATTGCAGGTCTGGCAAAACGTTTTGTGTCTTGTACCAAAGGAAATAGTGTGAACTAAAAAGCAAAATGTAAATGCTTGTGAAAAAATGAATCTAAACTGCTGTGCACATACAGGCAGCAGAAAGATCTTCTTCCAAGACTTTGTAATTAGGACACAAAAATAAAACTGCTCTCCAATCTGATTGCTCAGCCCCACAGCAAGGTGAGTGTGTTGTGCCAAACTCTCTCTGTGCAGTCACTGGCCATAGATGACCATGGTAGAAAAGCAATGTGATGTAATTTAATGTAAAATGTAATTACAATGTAATGTAGCAACGACTGGAACTGGCTCTGACCCTAGCAGGGTCTGGCCTACATTTGAATTCCACAATTTCTGCACAGAGAGAGGGGCTTGGTTTTCCCTACTATTTTTATTCTGGCAGTATATTTTGACTAAATGCCTGATTTGAATAAAATTGCATGCCAAACTCCAGAAAGGTCATAATTGCTTAATTTAACTTGTGATTCCCATTAAACATCCAAATGTGTTGCTTATTCGTTTAAGTGTTTAATCCTAATAACTTTTATTAAAAGATATTTTAAACTTTTAATTCTGTCAGCAAAGATAGAAATTCACCTTCAGAAAACTTTAGAATACTTCTAAGAAAATAATACTTTGGCCCATTGAATACCAACACAACAGGGACTTCTTGTGCCCACAGTTAAATTCTAGATTCTGTTTATTGTCCATGCCCACATGGTTCTGATTTTTCCTAGCCATGCATTACAGCCATTGCCTCAGAGAGAATCCTCCCACTGCTGAGATTTTATGCTGAACCAGGTTTTCAGATTGAACAGCAGCAAGTAACAGAGCTCAGTCAATTTAAAACTTGCATGTCTTGATAGCATTCTTTTAAATACTATTTTCTTGCTACACTTACTTTGAAATAATTGATTATTGAATATTTGGCTTACCTCCCTGCTGCTTGTACAGAAATCATAATACTTGAGAATATACACAAGAGCTGTTTTATGCTGTGCAGTAATATTCAGCCAATGCAAAATCCTGAAGGAGATGAATCATCACTATGGGAGTTGTGTGATTAGAGCAGAAGCTGTCACTGGAGTGATGCTGCTGAAATTACCTGTCATTCTCTGAAAGAAAGTCTCAGAAAGATTGTGTACAAGTTACTTTTTGATGACAGAAATGGCAATACTTTGACCAGGAGAAATTCACTGTTCACAGAGCTGTTGAAAAGGAGGCAAGAGGGAAATACTAATGCCATTATTCAGCCACCATTCCTGGTCCAGGTCAGGCAGGGCAATATGCTCAGCTGTCTTTTTCAGAGACAACACAACGAAGAAAAACATTTACAAACCTTGTAAAATTTAAATGGAATGCATCCTGTTTCAAAAGTGCCACGTCCCACTGCAATGGGACATGCTCAGATGTGGAAAATGCATCTGCTGCCTCAGTAAAATCCACATTGCACATCTGCACACCAAACGGGAGAGAAGCTGCCTGTCCAAAGAGATCAAATTTAAAATAAGACAAGGGGAATACCTCATCAATAAAATTTTGTGGTTTCTTCCTTTCCTTTCTTTCTTTTTTCAATTTTAACTGTAGTCACAATATTTTCAAAACTGTTCTAGCACTCACAACCCTTTTGAAGGTGCTGTGTATCACCCAAGCTAAAATTCCATGTATTCCCCCCATTTGCCCATTTCTGCACATATTTGCCATATTTAGGCCCAAATGTCATGTTTTTGACCCAGCTTTAACTCAGAATGCCTTTCTTTGCAAGAGAGAATGGAAGATAGGAAAAGATGCAAATATATTACAATTTCTGTCAATGGGGTCAAGGTCCTCCAAGTTATAATTTCCAGTCCTTTACAACTGAAAGTTCCTTACTTTTCTAGGCAGTTACCCAACTGAAAATGACTACCTAAAATAGATTTTGGAGAATCAGGTTCAAGTTTAAACCAGACAGTATCTTAGATATTTTCTGGACTTTGGTGAGGCAGAAAAACTGTTTCATACACTTATTTTTAAATATAAAACTAATAAGAAAAGGAAATCACTATATACCTTGTCTCTTCTTCCAAGTTTTGTAAACATACCCAACATTCAGTTTTAATTGCACAAAGGCAATTTCAGCATGCAAATTCCTTCAATGAATTCTGAATCCTCTTTGCTATAGATCAGAATACTGATAGGTGGATAGATAGATAGATAGATAGATAGATAGATAGATAGATAGATAGATAGATAAGATAGATAGGATAGATAAGATAGATAAGATAGATAAGATAGATATAGAGGATGATATATAGATGATATACATATAGATATAGATACAGATATAGATAGATATAGATATAGAGATAGATGATATAGATTATATAGATATAGATGATATAGATGATATAGATATAGATATAGATATAGATATAGATATAGATATAGATATAGATATAGATATAGATATAGATAGATATAGATGATATAGATGATATAGATATAGATGATATAGATATAAATATAGATATAGATATAGATTTATAGATATAGATATAGATATAGACTAGATATAGATACTGCTGGGTGGTGGATGTGGAGTTGACTAAGTAGAGAAAGGAGGAAAACTGTGCAGGTTGCACAGCCTGGTGAATCTGTCTTTTTGAGAGCTGGAACAGAGACAGCAGTTTCAATTTCAGACTGTTCAGTGTGTCTTTTCCCCATCCCATCAGGGTACAGGAGTGGAGTGAGAAAGCCATGCCTTTTTTCAGGGTTTCAGAAGACAGAGCATCAAACATCAGCTGCCTCAGGCCTCCCTGCCAAGCTGCCCCCAGATCTGAGGGGCTCACACAGCCCTCAAAATCTGCCATGACTAGGTAGAAGTCTGAGAAGAAATATTTACTGATGACAGAGAAACAAACACACTTTTCACCCAGTAGCAACAATCTGCTTTAATTTTGCTTATTGTACATTGAACCCCCCCACGTTCTAACAGTTAATGTGGAATTGTGCTCAGTCAATGACATTGCCAAGGGAGGGAATAATGTCTCAAATAACAACAAATATTTGTGTTCAAGGGAAAAGAAAATGCTCTGTTTCTGGTATATTGGTGATTTGACTGCTCCGTAAGTGGTGGTGTTCCAGCATAGGGCAGTGTGCTAGGAAATGATCAACACATGCAGCATTTGCTGCCTTTACTCTCCCACTTTTCATTAGCTATTCACTTCAAGACAGGATGTTGGATTACATGAAAGTCCAGTCTGATGCAGTATTGTGATTTTTATGGCAATTTGCCTTTATTTTTAATTCACCTGCAGGAAGTAATTATTCTTTTTGAATCACTTGGCTGGATGAAATGCCATTTTGAAAATTTAAAAATATTTCTGTTCTGTACTTACTATTGCATTAATACCTGTGACATCAATTTGCAGTTTGTTTTTAAAGTGCTGACTTTTTGTTCTGATTTAAGCCAGCAACCCAGCTGCCCACTGGAAACCCAGCAGTGGAACTGGAAGAAAATGGAAAGGGTTGAAGCCAGGAGATTCCTGGGTTGAGATAAGGGCAGTTCAATAGGGAAAGCAAAAGGCACACACACAGAAGGAAAGGAAAAAACTGAATTAATTGCTTCCTACAGGCAGGCAGGAGCTCAGCCTTCTAGGAGAGGGCACACAGGTAAGGTTTGGGAAGACAAACCCCATCACCCCAAATGTCTCCTTTCCCTCCTCCTTCCCCCACTTCACACCCTGGGCAGGGTGTCCCATGCTTTGGCCCCTGCCTTTGGTCAGGGGGGTCCCCTGTCCTGGCTGTGTCCCCTCCCAGGCACCCCCAGCTCCCTCCCAGTGGGGCTTGACCAAAAGCAGAGAGGGATTGGCTCTGTGCAAGCCCTGCTCAGCAATAAATTAAATTAAATTAAATTAAAAATAAAATTCAAATAAATCAAGAAGATAAACAAAAACATCTCAGAATTATCAGCCCTGTGCTCAGCACAAATCCAAACACAGCCCTGCCCCAGCCACTGCAAAGAGAATTAACTCTGCCCCAGCCCAGAGCAGCACACCTTGACCAACATAAAACTGTCCCTGTGCCCCCAGCTCCCCTTCCTCTCACAAAGCAGCACATACTATGCTGGAATTTTCCCAGCAGTTTTTGTCTTGCAGACTCTTTTTCTTCTTTCCACTCCCTTGCCATCTCTTTTCTTGCACTATGTGCAGGTCAGTCTCCAGAAATGATTCCAGAGCAAACCTGATGACTCCAGCTGGTTTATTTTTGGCATAGATCATCTTCCCTGCGTGGTTCCCTGAAGGGTGGAGCAGAATCCTTGCCCTGGCCAGGGAGCTGCAGAAGTCCCACAGTGCCAGGGCACAAGTGGTGGAGCCTTCTTCCAGCTGCAGCCCTTGAATTCCCTGATCTGTGCACTCAAAAGTCCCTTTTGCCCTGTTGGCCATCCCCAGCTGCCTGGCCAGCAGCCTTCACAGGCTCCACACATCTCTGAGGAGTCAGGGACAGCAGCTTAATAATTAATGCTCCAGGTCAAGACATGCCCATGGAAAAAAAACCACCAAAGATTGATTAATTTCTAAGTTTTTTTCCATGATGTTCAGAAATTACTGCTGAGCTTTTCTGCCCCAGTGGACAGACAAGCTTGGTCCATGTGTCTTGATTATCCTCACCATACTGAAGGGACTGTGAATTTTCTAGTTTGACAAGAGGTTCCAAGAACATTTACTGCTGGAGAGTTGTTGTTCACATTTGAATGCAATATCTTGATACCAATTAGCACAATAATATTGGAGGCAACACGATTGATTTTCTATAACAAAATATGGGACAACCTCTGTCAAAGGCAACATCAGAAAACTGACAGACAAATGACTTTCCATTAGCTGTGCCAGATGTAGTTACAGAGTTCTCCTGGGTATTATTTAAGTGGGTGAAAATGATAGTGAATAAATAGAACAGTTCAGTTGGAAAGAACCTACAGTGATTTTATTGTCCTACAATCTTAAAAAAAACCCCAAACCTGGATTACATAATTCAGGGGGGGCTGAACACTAATATTCCAGGCATTCTTTATGTGTTGTGCAAATGTTTCCAAAGGATTTCAAGTTGTTAATCAACTCTAGTCTTGAAAAGCACTTAAAATTTATTTGTTTAGAACTTGTTTCAAAGAATAATAATAGACATGAGGTAGTATAAAGCATATCTGCCATTCTTGTTTTGGGACAAGTACACTGGCCCTTCTGGACTTACCTGAAAACAAAGACAGCCTGTAAATTCTTCTAAAACCTACTGAAGTGCCTGGAGAGGTTCAAATGCTTCATATAGGAAAAAAGATTCTTGCATATAGAAGAACTTCAGAGTGTGTTTACAGTGTCATATCTTTTCAGACAAGCATTTTAACTACTGAATATTTATAATATCCCACCAAATCAAGACTGACTATATTTACAAACACTTATGACACATATAACCCTCACCTCAGGTAATCTTAGAAATCCTCTCCCTTGGCTCTAAACCCTCAGATTACATGTTATTAATTAGCACACACAGAAGCAGGAGATGGAAGCACCAGCAGCAAGGTGGGCACTGGGCAAAGACAAGCAGGGGAAACAGCAAGGGGATTTCAGAAAAGAGGGAGCAGGGAAGAGCAATTCCCCTCCTGTAACCTGAACATACACACAACCCCTGCTTTATTGCATTCCAAGGCTTTTTAATTTATAATTTTCTTAAATCATGCCCTATAACTAAAAAAACCTATACCTGTCCCAAAGCAATGCAGCTGCAGTGACCACAGCTGTTCTTTGGAGATCATTGGTGCAGACACACCAATAAGCAAAGGTTGCCTTTGCAATTTGGATTTTGGAAGCAGGAGTCTCATGCAGTCCTGAAACACTAAAAATTCTAGCAGAGGTGTTCTCAGTAATTTTCTACATGCAGATGACCATGACAGGTTTGGTTTTCCTCTTGCTTGACACCACTAGGAAGAACCAGGCCATCCACTGACAGAGATACTTTCATGAACGACAGATGGTCTGAAAAAAAATCGAATTAAAAAATAAAAATAAAAAAGCTCAAGAAAATTAATATTTGGCTTCAAATTTGAAAGCAGACACATCACACTCCCCCCTTTCTCTACTACCTTAAAAATACACCCTGGCCTGTGTCCATTAGGTGCTGGTATTTTCTGAAATACTCCCACCAGCTTCCTCCTAACAGTGCCATAAGCTGTAGCAAGCTGTCTGCAGTGATAGCCTGCATAAATCATCACTCCTGAAGGGAACAGCTGTTCAGGGTAGGAAAGAGTAATACCACAATTTAGTCATAATTAAAATTCACCTTAGCATGCCTCTATCAGCGAGCAGAGAGGAACGTTTCACTTCTCACCTACAAAAATGAAATGCCTCTCATTTCTTCTGCCTCAGAAAAACTGAGCCTGAGCCCTTTGTACATTGTTTAGGTTCCATGTCTGACACCACATCGTATAAATGACATTTTTATTTCACTTCAACTGTTAGTTTTCTTATTTTTTTTTCCCAAACACTAGAAAATGACCTCTAAATGGTGTACTGCCACTGCACAAAATGCACTTACAATTAAACCTTCAGAGGAGATTCTTGCATATTGCATGCAGAAATATAATCAGAATCCAGCTACAGATCAAATCTGTGCCAATAAACACCACCACTGGACTGACAGCAACTCAGTCTTTGCTAGATGTATTTAAAAACCTAATGGCTGAAGGCCTTTAAAAATTATTCACTAATCTAAGATCACTAAAATCAGTGGGAGTTAGAGGATTAAGTCAGGAAAAATTTGATCCTTAGCCTTGTAACTGCCATTAATGTTAATGGAATGTGTCTATACACATAATTTTGAAAATGTAAGCCTCATACTGCTGTTATTACAGTTGGATTACTTTAGATGCATGACAGTTCTTTTGAAAAATTGGTTTCAATTCACAGGTCTTTATATCATGAGGCTACATTATTATAAAATATAAAGGATGTGTTGATGATGTTAATAAATGTCTCTAAACCCACTAAAGTAAAAATGGCTGAACCTTTCATACCACTTAAAAATTCTAAGATGAAAAAATCAATCTTCTAATCAGCATTGATAATGGCAATCAATTTGAAAAAGAAAAGCCAAAAACCCTGTCATGAAACTGTGGTTTAATTTCCCAATTAAATATCTTTAGTGACTGTCCCTGGGTTGGATCCTCAGTGAGTGTAAATTAGGTAACCTGACTGAATTCAGTACAGCTACTCTAACCTACCAGGACTGAGAATGTGGATTGATAAATTATTAATCCAGTCAGGGTTTTGTAACCAAACTTACTTCTCAAGAGGAGAGGGAATTCCAAACTTGCACTTGAACAGCTGTGGTTTGTTTTCTTCCATGGGGATGTACCTACAGTAGCTCAAGCAAAGTCTGCAATTTTTAGGTGAGGACCCCAGTGCTTCCACTGAATGTACTTTAGTTCATATCCCAGAGCAGTCTCAAAGCATGCAAGCTGCTATCATTTGGATGAAATTAAAGGAGTGGGTGTGATCTAAAGCCCTTCCATAATTCCACTCTGGCACAGACTAGAGATAGCTCAGAGCCCTGTCTTTAAAATGTGCATAGTGTGGACACTGAGCCCCTCTGTACTAACAACTGCTCCCTTCCACACATCTGTTTTCCTGGCACTGGACAACTTGGAAACACAGATGTGGTTCCAGTTTTCAGCTCTCTTCTCCAGAGCCCTTCCTGATCTTCGTAGAATTTCTGTGTTTTGCCTTCTGTCCCCTTTGCAAACAGCACAAAGGTGTCCCTGCAGCTGTCAGGAAGTTGCTCTATGGCTGCTGTGAAATTTGGCATGTGCACTTGGTATGGACCTGCTAAAACCTTCTCAACACTCCCATGCCACCAATGCCAGCATGAACTGATTTTGCTGACTCTGCTGAGGAGTCTCAGGCTCAGAGCAGCCTCTCCCACAGCCCAGGTAAAGCTGCCAGCAGGACACAGAGGGTGAAGATCCTCCCTTCACCTGCCACAGCCACATGGAACATGCTAGATCAGGAAATGCAGAAGTGACTGGAACATGAATTCTGTGTACTTCACAGTCCTTATCATTAAACAATTGGGAAAATTTGTTCCTATTGATTTATCATTCATTGAGAAAGCATGCAAGTTTTAGTAAATAAATTTTTGAAGTGGGACTCCTGAAAAATTGTAGGGGATCTCACAGAAGAGCTTGAAACAATCTCCTCTCTACAAGGACATGGATGACAACATGGATAAGAGCCACTTATTCCTACATTAAAACTCCTTTTGCTTCGTGACCAACAAGGTTTTGAGGATGTTTTTCTTATGGACATTGCTTATGTTAATAACCCCCATTTGTATGAAAAAATTCCCTTGTTTGGCTGGCTAAGACACCCTGTCCACTCAGCACACAGGAGGGCTTGCCTGCCTCTTGCTCCTGCCATCAGTTCAGGAGATTGCAGCAGGGAGGGTATTTCAGAATTCACAGGAATAACAACACACCTTCCTGTCACTTCTCCATGAATTCCACTTCTGACCACAAGAAAACAGTGAGCCTGTAATAATGAAGTGGTTGCAAGGCCAGTTTAATAAATGGTTGAAAAATACATCTACTAACATTGGAAAACAGATCTCAAAATCTCAACAGCAGTGGGTAAAAGCATAAACTGACTGTCATCTGTAATTTTTTTGAATTATTGTTTTCAGAGAGGTGCCTAAGCCTGGGAAGAGGGGGCTCTAATTTGCATTCCCAAATCTAGTCTAAGGCTGTACCATGATCTAGTTTGGTGGGGTATTCACTTATTTAGTTATTGGATGAATAGTAAGTGTTGTTTGCCATATAAGCAAGTATTACAAGTGGTTTGTCATGCAGGAGCAAAGGGATGCTCTCAGTTTAGGTTAAACCACTCTAAGTCAGGGTGGTTTGCTTTCCTCCTGAGCAGCGTGGTACTTGGAAAAAAAGTGGCAGCTGATCCAGATTATAATGAAAGATGACATAAGGTGAAATTTAGAGATTGTTTGGCATTGACTGCTAACAGCCAGTAGATGCCTAAAGGCAAATTTAGGGGGATTGCAGCTGCCTAAACCAAAGAATGTGATAAAGAAACCTTTTGTCCATCCTTTAAGGTCAGCTCAGAGTATCCCTCAAGGCTGGCTGCAGAATGGTTCTGAAGGTCAAGCTTGTCTGTATTCTGCAGGATAAGCTGCTAGCAGGATTCCAGCACAATAGGAATGAGCCCTCCAGGAATCTGCATGGCCAAAAATGTGAAGCACAACTTTTGTTGCGAGCCTCGACTGCAGAAGGTGTCAATGAGGGTGATTTGTGTATGGAAGGCACTACGTGGTGATGAATAAACTTCTGCCACTTCAGAGAGGCACAGACATAAAATCAGGTACCCGTGTGCCTTTGTCTTCCCTTATTTTCAGAAATAAATTACTCTTGCCACCTGAAATTGGCTGAAATTCACATTTCTGTGCATCATGGTCCTGTCTGGTTTGATAATGCAGCAGCTGCCAGTCTTCTGGGGCTCACAAACTGGGAACCTCCAAAGCAAAACTCCTTAATTCCTTCAAAATTCCTTCAAATTTAGTGATGCACACTAGATGCAGATACATTTAATGCAGAGACAAACAGCAATAGCACTGAGTTGGTCACAAACTGAAAGAAACACCAGCATTTAAATTTAAAAATTACCTGAAGTGTCATGGGAAAGAAAGAGAGAAAGAGAGAGAGAGAGAATGAAAGATAAGAAAAAGAAAGAAAGAAAGAAAGGAAAGAAAGAAAGAGAGAGAGAGAGAAAGAAAGAGAGAGAGAGAGAAAGAAAGAGAGAGAGAGAGAAAGAAAGAGAGAGAGAGAGAAAGAAAGAGAGAGAGAGAGAAAGAAAGAGAGAGAGAGAGAAAGAAAGAGAGAGAGAGAGAAAGAAAGAGAGAGAGAGAGAAAGAAAGAGAGAGAGAGAGAAAGAAAGAGAGAGAGAGAGAAAGAAAGAGAGAGAGAGAGAAAGAAAGAGAGAGAGAGAGAAAGAAAGAGAGAGAGAGAGAAAGAAAGAGAGAGAGAGAGAAAGAAAGAGAGAGAGAGAGAAAGAAAGAGAGAAAGAAAGAAAGAGAAGAGAAAGGAAGAAAGAAAGAGAGAGACATGAGAATCCAAAGTTACAGACTATTGACAATAAAGAATTTATTTGGAAGTAGGGTAAGGATTTTATAACCCCAGTCTATATATATATAACACAATGCCCAAACAAGGTGTTTAAGCAGAGGCATCAAATGAGGTTTGATGTCTTTTTGTGACAAGAATAATAGAAACAGAGCAAAAATGGACAATGAAAAGTAGAAGATTTCCAGGGTTTGTAGGGAGAGAGAATATCCTATAACTAATAATCTAAATTAAAAATAGGAAGCTCTTTGGCATGTAAATCCTTCTTGCACTGGTTACTGATATCTCCAAGGGTCTACCACCATTGCTTCAACACAACAAGTGGATTTTATTCATGTTCTGAGGAGATTTGATGAGATGTCCTTCCCAGGGCAAATCATCCTGGGATTGTCAGTGATCTGCCACTGTCAAGCTACTACCAACTCTAATGCACCTTAATTTGATCACCACTGAGTTAACACTGAGTGCTTGGCACTGCAAATCTACAAATCTTACCCACATTTTTATACCTGCATTTTCTCATAATTTTTTCTGCCAGAATTTACCACGATTTTCAAAAATTAAATTATATTCTTGGTATCCCACTCGATGTTAGATGTTGAAATCATTCAAACAAGATCAGCAACGCTAGCCAATGATTTGGTAGAGAAAGTGGAGATTAACTGAGCACCCTGACATCACACTCAGGAGTGGGAGTAAAGAGAATATATCACCTAAATGGCAGCAGCCCTGCCCAAGCACAGTCACCCTGTTCCTGCTGGGTAAAGCAGCTGTAAAGATGCAGCTCCAGTTCACAGGCCAAGAATTCCCTTCTTCCAGCAGAAGGGATCTCAGTGACAGGCTGACTTAGGGGTTCTCTGTTGGGAATGAAGAATGGCCCTTGTAGAATAACAACACAAACTCACAGAGCCCTAAAATCCTCCCATGACATTCCCCAAATCCCTGACACTGGGCTGAGCTGAGCCCAGGTTTGCATTTCCTGTTCCATTGCACTGAACTCAAAATTCACTTTTCTTATTCTCCCAACACCCCCTGCCCTTTATTCACAATTAAGCAGCTGTAGCTGCTTAAACAAGATTATATGGCAGATGTTATTCTTTCTTCAGCAATAAAAAGCAATAAACTAATAGGATTAAAGGGATAGCACATGGTATTATAAATACATTGATATTGTGTACTATATATTACATTATGCCTATGTACTCAGACACATCTTGCTTTAACTTCTTTCCTCACCTTCACAGAAATAAGAACCAAACACTCCCATGAGCAAACTTCAGAACTTCCTGAATCCAAAACTTACTGTCTGGAAAAATACCTTTCCATCTGTGGACAAGAGGACATAATTTTCTCAGTTCCCACTTTTCAGGATTTTCAGAAAAATTAAGCAATGCATTTTAAAAGGTACAGAACAGTCACAGAGGCAGGAACCTGAAATATATCTTATGCAGCAGTAAAATTGTTATTATAACAAATATGAATCTCCCTGATATATATCCATGAAATAGGAAGAAAGGCCCAAGGTTCCTGAAGTTTAAACTCTAGTGGTAAGAGCAGATAATGTTCTTCCACTCAGTTATGCTCCCTGTTCAAATTCCAGATGCCTCTCTATTTGGGAAACATCTTATGCCCAGGTCACATTCCTGTGTTTAACTAAGTTTACAGTCACTCCCTTTTCTTTAAATACTTGAGAGCTTTTTGTCTCTGCATGTTCTGAAGTGTCATCATTTATTGCCACAGGCACAATGGTTATATTTAACTAATAATGACAGCAGTTGTCATTAGATTTTAAACTCACTAACACTAGGCTGACATATTATTTGAAGTATGTCTTAATACTAAATTTGATTAAAATTACAAACATCCCATCTTCTCTGCCAATCAACGAGCTTCATCCCCTCGCCCTGACCTTCCCTCTGAACTCTTAAAGAAAATAGGTCATGGCAGTAGAGCCCACTTAAAATAAAGAAGGTTCCCAGATTGTGAAAGTTCTGTTCACAAGACACAAAGAAAAGTTTAGGTTCATCGATGAATGATCAATGGTTTTCATTATTTTTTGTGGGATAGGAATCTGAAATGTAGAATTTACAAGAACCATGCTAGAATTCCTTTCAGAAAAATAGAAGTTGCTTAGGGAAATAATTGAAAATATGCAAATGACTACCAATTAAAACTGCTAATATTTCTAGCTGGACAGGGACTCAATACTAAAATCTGAGGAAAAACTCCCTATGGTTACACTTGAGCACTCCAGAAGCAAAGAAAATTGTTTGGAGAAATAAAAAAATTGGTGTTGGAGGAGTTAAAAAGAAGTAATTAACATTTGCTCATGCAATTTCATATGAATCCTTACCTTACTTGCACTCAAGTAAACATAAAATTATTTGGGGATTAAACAGGTGTAAATGCCAAACAGAATAAACAAGACAAGCCCTGAAGACACAGCAGCAAAAATGCAGAATGATAGAAACTTAGAGGGACTGGGTGAAATGTTAAAACTCCCAGGCTTTTTGGCTGCCAACCCCAAGTGCAGTTGATGGGTTGGTGATTTACAATGCAAGGAAATTTTCTCTCATGTGGCAGAGAAAAGAGGCAGAATGCCTCTCAGTCACCCCTCCCCTACATTTATTTCCATTCCTCTCCTTTTTTCCCTTGAATTTATGAGCACTGGATTCAGAATGATAATGGCTGGAAGACTCTTTGCCTTCCACATTTGGGAATTAATTTCAAATCCAGATTTGAATGGATTTCCCCATTTGGCATGGCTGGCAATCATTTTGGGTCGGGAGGGTTTTTGTGTCAGGATCAGAGATGGAATCACAGATCCTTACTGCAACCTGCAGACTGGTGGGGACACAGCTCTCAGTGTTTGGCATTTTTTGAAGAAAGTTTCATTTAAACACTCTGGCTGAGTGCAAACCAAGGGATTAGACAAAGTCTCTACAGGCCAAGATCTTCATCTGTTCCCATGTGGAAGGAAGGGGAAAACATTCCTATAAGTACTGGTCCTTTTTATTCATAAGGTTGTACCAAATTTTACCCTGGATTTATTTTCTGGGATTCTGTCCATGCACAAGTCCAAGCCCTGGGTAAATAGAACTGTACTGTTAACATTTAATTTAAATTGGTTTGGCTGTACCTCATTGTTGCCATGTTCTTTTATTCCATGCACAATCTTAAGCCATGTTTGGAAAGTATGTTTCCAGTCTAGAAAACAGCATTATTCTTTTTTTTTTTTTTT
>VXBS01001955.1:70222-83068 GCA_013400255.1 Sitta europaea
TTTTTTTTAATTATTAATGCAGAATTTTATTGCAGACTTCTTTATCATGATTATTTTCCTACAGATGTGGATAACAGACACCCTGTCAAATCCAGACACCTTAGAGCCTGAGCCTAGAAATTTGTGAAGGAATTTAAGTTCTCTCCCTTTAAATTCAGGTGGATTATGAGAAAGTCATCAGAGTCTGCATTCCTTCAAAACAAAGCACTGAACCTAACTAATGAATACATCTTATTCTTTGCTGCTCTAGACCAAGCTATAATAAAAACAGTGCTTTTTAAGAGGTTAAAAGCATAATAAATAAGATATTTTGTTTATATATATATATGTATATATATGGAATGGAGTAGATACTATCATTTTATATGATCAGTAGTAAAAGTGGAAGCTCCATAAACAGGGTTTTGTCATTTCTGTTTAGCAGCACTTTGTAATGGGTGTTGGCTGCTTATCCAAACAATTCCATTTGTCTAATTAATCTTACACTTATGTAATTTTTGATTTCAGCTTTTCAATCACAAAAAAAAAAAAAAAAAGATGTTATTGAAAAAGACATTCTGCCTGGTGATGATTTTTGCCCTGATCAACTTGCCTTATGTGTGTGCAAATTCATTACCACTTTTGATTATCAATTCACATCAAGTTTTCAAGTTTCTTTCTTAAAGCTTGCTCCCAGAAATCAAACCATCAAGGTGGAAAATGCCTTTGCCCCAGTAAGAGCACTGAGCTAAAAGGTCTCTCATATTTCATTAACAACCAATGTTAGTGGACAGGTCAGGAAAGCCAAAGCCCAGGAAAAGAAAGTTAAAATCTGACAACACAGATTTGCTGTGGTAGTTGTGCCACCACCAAGGCTTCATGTGTGTCATCTGGAAGGAAATACTGATCCAACTGTGCTGGGCAGCTCCTGGGGGAGCCCTGAGAGTCTGGACAATGCTCCTGTGTAGTCTGAGGCTCCTGGCTCTGAAGTTTCTGAGTTTCCAGACTCAGTTTCTTCAGGATGTTTTGGTTCAGGCAGACCTGGTTCTCACAGGCTTGGCATAAACATTGCCAGTGTTATTGTAACAAGAGTGATGTTTATGGCAAGCCTGTGAGAACCAGGTCCTCCTGAACCAAAACATCCTGAAGAAACTGAGTCTAGAAACTCAGAAACTTGAGAGCCAGGAGCCCCAGACTACAGTCCTGGGCACGGGGGGACTCTTGGGGTGTCCTGGACTCGGGGACCCTGCTGGCTCCCTTCCAACTCAGCAGCTGATTCACTGGCACACAGAGCTTGGATGCTCTGCCAAAGGAAGCAGTGCTAAGAAGTTTGCTAAGGGAAGAATCTAAAGAAAAGACAGGGCATGGTAGAGCATCTAACCATCTAATCTGTTACCACTAGATTCCTGTAGTATTAAAAAAAAATGGCTAAAAACTTCCATGCCCCTGAGTGGCTAGAAGGGAGATTACAGTGTTGTGAAGGATTCCAAAATAACTCACAAAGTGTTATTGTTCAGATTTCAGAAAGGTCCTCACCACAGAAAAAGGTTGTGAGAGTCTGTAATAATGATTTGAATCTGAATTTTCCAGAGTAAAACTGGTTTCCTGAGAGAAGGTTTCAAATGTGCTCTAGCTGCTGCTGGTGTCCTTCTCAGAGAGCAGAGTGTGAATTCTGCCTTTCAGGACATGACCCAGCTGCTGTGGAAATCCTCAGCTTGAGCTGATTGTTTAGGCACAGCTAATTTCACCCCTAAGACTGAGAAAACTGGTGCAAGAGAAAACTTCTATATAAAACATCACATCTCTGGTTTAGGTCTTGAGCTCTCCAACCTCAAACAAGGATAAGCTCATAATCTGGGATGATTTACATATTGCTGCATATTTTATGGGTATTTGTCATGCAAAATCCCAGATAAATGCACTGAAATAATAACAGTCATTACAGAAAAAAATGTAATAAAATGTATTAATTTCAAGTTCAAAGAGAAGATTCAAATTTTTTTCTGAAAAATAAAATGTGACGACTTTAATTTTTGTGTGCTGGAGAGAAAAAGCCCTTGAGTACTTAGGACACTGCCTTGAATTTAAACATTTCCAAACTGGTCAATGGTTAGAATCCATCTTTCCACTGACACTCCTTGCAGAAAAGATGTCCTGTTTTAAATTTAATTGCACTCTGAGGTAAGATCATGGTAAATGGCAAACATACAAACTGAAAAATTGCTGATTGGAACACGAAGTGTTCAAGAAGCCATTTTTTCCACAATAGCATGACTATATGATATACACAATTTTTTTTGAAGGAGTGATAGCTAATTGATTATTTTACTCATCAAGTTTGCTAAAGTCACTGCAATTAAATTCAATGGAAATAAGATAGTACCTGTTGAAGAAAATGGTAAATAATAAAGAAAGAATGAAGCTGGAAACACCTGAAATTCATTTGTAGTGAGTTGTGGAGGTACAGTAAAAAGTGACAAGGAAAACACAAGGAAATAGAATTTAAAAATATTTATGAAAATAAAATTTCATAATAGATTATGAAAGTCAGCAACTGCCAAATCTATTTGTCTGCGAACAAACACTGAAGTATGTGTGCTCCCCTAAATTTCCAAGGAATAATTAATTAAATACAATTATTTACATCCCCAAAGGAGAGGCAGGAGCTGCACACTAGAGACAATCAGCTCTTTGGCACCACACTGGTTCCACCCTAGTCCCCCCCAAAAATAGGTTTTAAATGCTTGAAACTTGACCCATTTCTGTTTGCTAAGCACCCTGTCACTGATATGTCACATGTATTTATAGTAAATCCTGAGTAAAATCAGAAGCAGCAATAACTTTCAGTTTTGACCCCAGATCATGCAATTTGTCACCTTCTGTTTGAATCCTTCCCCACTTAATCAAACCCTCAAGTTAAACTTTAGTATTTTTGAAAGATGAGGAGATAAATAAATCCCAATAAACCAAGACATCAGCATCACTGGGAATTAGAATTCATCCAGGTATTGATGCCTCTTGCAGCAGTGGAAGTATTTGCAAGATGATGCACTTCTGACAGACTTTGTGATTTCTACCTGAAATACAAATTTCTACAAAGGTGTTCACCTTGCAAATATTTATTTTTAGCTACAGCTGTAAAAAATCAGTGTGATTTCCATGGCATCACTTGTCCATATTTGCAGGGCTTTGCACTGTATCACTGATTTTCCATTCCCATGTAAAAAAGATTTGCTGCTGACATTTGACCTGCGTGTTCAGGGCTGAAATGCAGGAATCAGTGTGTTTATACTGACCAGTCACACCCTCCCTGCTCTCTGCCCAGTGTTGGGCTAGAGAAAGAAAATATAAAATAGGTACAGCCTGTCCCTAGACACCTCTAAAACCTGTCTTCAATATACTGTATTTTAAATCCTGTACATTACCATTCTTTATATGTATAAATATAATTCATTATATGAATTCATTATATGTATAAATACATTTTTAAGCAAAAAACAAAAAAATACTGTGGCAGGTTTGACAGAGAATTTGTGCTTGTTTTTAACATCAATTCTGATTTTTGAGCCCGTGGAATTCTCCACTGTGAACTGTCATTTTCCAGCTCTATTAAACTCATAATCAGGGCTGTTAAAAGGCCTATTTTCTGGAATTGGTGGCTTTTCTACTTATAGCAGTGACTTTTTGCTGTTCTACTTACCCTTTTAATGGACACACAATGTGTTGCTCTGTGCCCAGGCTCACCTACTCTTCCTTTTCTCAAAAGACAAGGCACATCTGCCACCTGCTCCAGTCTGTGTCCCAGCAACAACTGTCGAGCAGCACAAAGATTGATTATCAGTCAAAAACCACTCAGCAACACCAGATTTTGGTAGGTTAAGCTTGCTGATCCAGCAAGAGATGGTGTGAAATTTTCAGCAGCCCGTGCCAACATTTTGGTGCTAAGAGAACAGCAGTGCATGTCACGAGGAAAGCCAGCCAAGGAGAGGCAGACAAAGCACAGAAGTTTTTGTTTGGAACTTGGCTCACGAGAGGAAAATGAGAGGGGAGGAAAAAAAGGCTCACTTGATGACTTTGAAAATCTATCAAAACACCCAGGTCAGGAGCGTGGAGAAACTGGAATATGTGCAGCAGTGGAGGTTTGGTGACAGTCAGCTGTACCCCCAGAGAAACCCTGCAGAAATAGGGTGGTGTGAGTGATCAGACAGCACAAAGAGCAGATTCATTTATTTATATTTATAAAAACAGTGATCTGTGCCTTTCTCTGAATAGCCAAACCATTAATTACAGCCGTTCTGGTGATTCCAACACCTGAATTGTACTCAGAACGGGTTTGGTTATTAAAAGGAGATTTTAATGTATTAAATTGATTCTGTAAGGCACAGGTTTACTAACAGAAGTTTCCTTTGTAAATCCCTCCATGAATATGTAAACAAGCCATTAATTACTGGACTCAGATCATAATTAGTACTAGATGTTTCTGTTTAAAGAAAGAGCTATATAATAGTGGGTTTTTTTGTGAAATAGCCAATAATGAGTATGATATAGACATTTATTAAAATGTATTTGTAGTATTACCAATCTCTAAAAGAATTATTGAAAGGTCACTTGAATATTTTGAAATTTTGAATGAGTGATTTAACACTAAAATATATCCCCTAATACCTCCCAAGATAAGAAATGCAGCTGAAAAGCTATGTAGAAAAAATAAAACCAAAGACTTGTTTCTAAAGAATGGACATAAGAAAAAAAAATTGCCCCAAAATGCAAATAAATCTGTATATAAAATACACACAATACATATAAAAAATATGCAAACTGTGTGAATTATTTGTTCTTGCTTTTCTTTGCAATCCCTAACTTTCTAAAAAAACCTACCACACGATTTTCTACAACAAGATTATAAAACCCCAAACATTTCCTCTTATGTTAAACAATTGATCTTATTTACATTTCTCATTGGAATTGTACACTGCAACTGTAGCTTCCTACCTACATATACAATGCCATAATAATAATAATAATAAATAATAATAATTTTTAGAATATTTGAGGTTGTAGTAATTCAAAGTTCTTTATCACAAATGTTGGCTGAATTTACAGTTTGATAAAATACCCACTTGGTGTCTTCAGTTTGATACTGAACCCTACTCAAGCCCCAGTTTTAAAATGCTGCCCTGAATTTACAGCAGCAATCCCACCAGGTACTTCATGATCTTAAAATGGCAGTGCAAACATTTACATGAATATCTAAACTGCAGAGGAGTCAGAAATATTTTTCACTCCTCTTAAAAACTTAAACATAATTACCATTTTGGCAAAAGAATGAGAAGGAGCAAGAAAAATTTTAATAATGGTCTCACCAAACAAACTAAAATTTAGAAAACATAAGAAAGAAGACATTCCATGTTCCTGTATTAAATTTCCAAAAAAATGTTAAACAGTGGCATAAATGAATCCAGTCTTACATCCTGAATTATTTTTGCTAGTGGAATAAACCTAATTAATTATGTCTGTTTGATGTCACTGAAACCAAACAGTAAATTCAATAATCTCTTTACATTTTCACCATTTAACCTCCCGCAGGCTCCCTAATGTCTATTCAGATCTATATTAAATTAAGTACCAATGCTAATGAAGGGCAATAAATGTGGCTGTCAGTAGATTTTTCTTTCATTAAGCACATTATCCTCTTACTGAGCTGCAAATGAGTAAACATTAGTTTTGCTAAGCCATGCAAAAAGGCAGGATGACAATAATTTTTAATTGAGCCCCTTAAGCCATTTGCTGGGGGTTCTCAGCTCTGGATTTTGGGGTTGCACCTTCTGGGTTGGGTTGGTTTTTTGGTTTTTTTGAATGGCCACAGAAATGTTTCTGCAGTTGCAGCATGGGGTCTGTGCCTGGTTCTGGAGCCTGCCAAGAGCTCGGAGTCAGCTCCTCTGAGCAGCTCAGGGCATGCAAGGGAATGAACTCCAGAGGCTGAGCTGGGCACTGGTACTGGAGATCCTGGAGAGCACTGGTACTGGAGATCCTGGAGAGCACTGGTACTGGAGAGCACTGGTACTGGAGATCCTGGAGATCACTGGTACTGGAGAGCACTGATACTGGAGATCCTGGAGAGCACTGGTACTGGAGAGCACTGGTACTGGAGATCCTGGAGAGCACTGGTACTGGAGAGCACTGGTACTGGAGATCCTGGAGAGCACTGGTACTGGAGAGCACTGGTACTGGAGATCCTGGAGAGCACTGGTACTGGAGAGCACTGATACTGGAGATCCTGGAGAGCACTGGTACTGGAGAGCACTGATACTGGAGATCCTGGAGAGCACTGGTACTGGAGAGCACTGGTACTGGAGATCCTGGAGAGCACTGGTACTGGAGAGCACTGGTACTGGAGATCCTGGAGAGCACTGGTACTGGAGAGCACTGGTACTGGAGATCCTGGAGAGCACTGGTACTGGAGAGCACTGATACTGGAGATCCTGGAGAGCACTGGTACTGGAGAGCACTGATACTGGAGATCCTGGAGAGCACTGGTACTGGAGAGCACTGGTACTGGAGATCCTGGAGAGCACTGGTACTGGAGAGCACTGGTACTGGAGATCCTGGAGAGCACTGGTACTGGAGAGCACTGGTACTGGAGATCCTGGAGAGCACTGGTACTGGAGAGCACTGATACTGGAGATCCTGGAGAGCACTGGTACTGGAGAGCACTGATACTGGAGATCCTGGAGAGCACTGGTACTGGAGAGCACTGGTACTGGAGATCCTGGAGAGCACTGGTACTGGAGAGCACTGGTGCTGGAGATCCTGGAGATCACTGGTACTGGAGATCACTGATACTGGAGATCACTGGAGATCACGGAGACTGGAGAGCACTGGTACTGGAGATCACTGATACTGGAGAGCACTGGTACTGGAGATCACTGATACTGGAGAGCACTGGAGATCACTGGTGCTGGAGATCACTGATACTGGAGAGCACTGGATAGCACTGGTACTGGAGATCACTGATATTGGAGATCATTAACATTGGAGATCACTGGTACTGGAGATCCTGGAGATCACTGATACTGGAGATCACTGGTACTGGAGATCACTGATACTGAAGATCAATTATATTGGAGATCACTGATGCTGGAGGTCACTGATATTGGAGATCATTAATATTGGAGATCACTGGTACTGGACATCAGTGGTACTGGAGGTCACTGATACTGGAGATCATTAATATTAGAGATCAGTGGTACTGGAGATCACTGGAGATCACTGATACTGGAGATCAATGATTCTGGAGATCCTGGAGGTCACTGGTACTGGAGGTCACTGGTACTGGATCAGGGCAGACAAACCCAGAATTGGATAAAATCCCCTCTCTGGACTCACTGCTGCTCTGCACTGAGCCACGGGAAACGCAGAGTTTTGTGATCTTTGTAGAAATTGTGGGGTGAGAAACTCACCTGCCCTGAAAAGCTTGGTTTGAAAGCATTCTGCCCTTTCCTTTTAATGCCAAATAATACTCTACTTAATTCTGTAACTTATTTCACTCAGCGTTTGTAAGTGCTTTTAACAAATCGTGCAGTTTAGAAATATTACAACTATTTAGAAATAGTGTACAAAGGATGAAAAGTTTAATATAAGCTTAATTTAAAGCAAAAAAAAAAGGATTGATTTTGAAGCAAAAGCTACAGAGGAACTTTATGCATGCAAGAAAATTTGTATGAGAGGTTACTGGCTTAATTAAGGACACAGAAAGTTTAGCAAAGAAATCTTGCTTGTGCCATTTTTCTAAGCACTGACTTTGATTACATTTGGCTGCTGTTTAATAACTTTGGATACTTCAGATGCCCTGTGGATATGACAGGAGGTTTGAAACAAAGAGCACAGTTAATTCTGTTAAAAAAAAATTCCAGTTTAGGATATGAAAGAAACAATCCAATATTTTTTTCTTAATTTTTTTTTTTTTTTTGGAATTTTTATAGTAGTTGTGTAAGAAGATAATCTGAGTGTACAGCTGTTAAAATTCTTCACAGCGTAAGAATTATTTCAAAGCACCTAAACCATAAATGCAGAAAATACAGAGAAATTGAACTTTTCTAAACAAAAAACACTCAACCTGTCCCAAACTGTGTTTATTCAGAACTCCTAAAACACTGGAAAGTAGCTGCTGTGAAGCCTTTTTATGAAATATCTTAAGAACATCATAAGAAAATAAACCACCTACTTTATTTTTCAAAATTTATCAGCTCAAATAAATACAGGGAAAAAATTAGATTCTGAGGAAACTAATTAAAGAGAGCTTTCAGTGCATAATATATAGGTTATTGCTTCTAGTTCAAAGAGTAAGAACTGGTGACACTCTTTTCTCAGGCAAAATTTCAATCAAATTGACTGCAATTATAGCTGTACAGTGACTGCAGAGTGGGGCTTATTGTTCATTGTTTCTGTGTTCCAGACAGCAAAACATATCCAATACAGCCACCAGAATAAAATTAAATTAACTAGCAATCAGTTCAAAAACATCACAACACTACTTTAAAATGCTTATATCACATCTTCTGGATAATAACACAATTAAATAGTGAATATTTTATTGAATATAACACATATTCATATATAGTGAATATAAAAATAGTAAGACTATTAAAAAAAAAAAAAAAAAAAAAAAAAAAAAAAAAAAAAAAAAAAAAAAAAAAAAAAGGAGAGGAAAGCACATTTATAACAAAATGTCAGACTTCAGCAAGAGCATTTGTGACACAGGGTCCCCTCCCAGTCTTCAACAAGGGGTTCCCATGCTCAGCTCAAAACTTGTTTGAAGCCTAAGATGTGAATTCCTCTCCCTTAAAAAATCCTGGAAATTTTCCCATTCATTTAAATTAGCACTGAACTGATACTTCACTTAGAGCACAATAACATATACATAATCAAGTTTCCATGTTTCCTGAATGGCAAAATTACCACAGAAGAATCCCAGATTTTTTTGGTCTTCTTTTTAGAATTTCCAAAGTAAGTCATGCTATTAAATCAATGTAGCTTCTTCAGTGCTGAGTATTAAATCATATAAGAAATCCAGAATGTGGCCCCTGGAAAAGTAACTGTAAATGGCTTTCATACACCAGGGGACCATTATTTTAATAGCCATGGCTTCTTAAAGAAAACCAACAGTTACAAAGACTTTAAGAGGTTTTGGGGAAAACCCTTTGAGGAAACAGCACAAAATAAAAAAATTAGAGCCCTTTGAATTCTCTTCGAGGTCACAAATCAAGGGATACCACAGTAACTCAAATCATCAAGCCTTGGCTCAGTTTACAACAATTTCCTCCCCCAAAACAGAAGGCACTGACAACAAAAAGCTTTTGATGAGGACATCTGAGTTAAGCACATTGCAGTACACTTTTGTCTTTTCTTTAATCACCTTTATGGTGCATTGCAAAATCCAATTGCTCTCTTGGATTTCCCTGACAGACAGAATCAATTCACTTTGGATTAATTATGGAGAATCACCTTTTTCTTTACAGAGGGGTCAACTTGTTGGCTGTTACCTATCTGTTGTTAAGTCTTAAAAATTTCTAAAGTGCACTGGGATGCCTGATTCACTGTAATTTTGCCTTCCAGGACTGTTTGATTGGAATCAATAAGGTTTTAAAAGCCATATACTCTGACAAATTTCTAGGTCAAGAAATCTTAATAAAAATTAGAATATCAACTGAATCTTCATTACGAGGTGGCTGAACTGCAGCACCCTTGATTAAAGCATCAGAGGAGAGCTTTGATTTTACCTTGGCTGACCCGGGGGAGCACTTCCAGCTTCTCTGGGATGGTGATAGAAGAGAGAAATTGTCTGTGCTGCTTGATTTGTAGCTGCCTGCACATCTGATGCTGCATCCCAGCTCTGAGCTGCTTCTCTTTGATGTGCAGAGCAGTGTTGGAGCCTTGACCTCCTCCACACCACTGCTGATTGCAGGCAAAGGTTGTGGGCAAAGAGAAGCTGCTCAGAGCTTTGCTTCCCTTCAGTATTTTAGCAGGCTTTTTTCACAAAGGGAGGGGAATATTTCACAGAACAAAAAAATGATAAATGTTGTTATAAATGTATCTTTTTGCTCTGTTCCTTCAGCTGCTGTAAATTAGTGTTAATTGACGGTACAGCGTTCAGAAAAGGCTTCAAATCTTAATTAAAGCTGCAAGATGCCTTATGAAACTGTGTTAATACCTCCACCCTGGTTCTTATTTCTGCCAATGTTATTTCAATTAATCTTGGCACAAGCTGGGATCAGAAGGGCGATGCACAAAGTGCTGCAGGACAGGATTAGGGTGAAGGGCAGCAGGTATTTCAGCAATGCTGCAGCAGCACACAGCCTCTGCCAGCCTTCCTCATGCAAAATGAACACTGAATTAACTCATCACAAAAAAAGGCTTTAGTAAGGCCTTTTAAAAGGCTCAAAATAAAGGCTTGACTTGCATTAAAACATTAAAAATAATGAGAACAAAAGCGTCCAGTTTTCAATTTGGGACTGCTATTCATAACACAAAATTATCTTATAGCACAGGCCAAAAGTCTAGATGTAATATTCACCCATATGAAGATCAAGCAATCCAGTTTTGTCCAGTCTTTGGAAGATCCAAATCAGCACAAGTGTCACTGTATTAAAGATCAAGATGAAGCAAGAAAAAAATTGGATAAGATCAAGCTCTCTTTGTCCTTTCATATTCAAGTAACTCCTAGGTATGAGAGTATTAAAAGCAATTAAACTTTGGTTTATTCATGGCCAAAACACTGAGATATTTTTGTAATTATTACAGGAGGAACTTTTACTTTCAGTTAGTTCTACATTCTGAGGTTCAAAATTTCTATTCCACTCCTCTTGTTCAATTATCTCATTATTCATTGTTGTCTGACTAAAACAGGTCTCCATATTTCTTTTTAAAGAGAGAGGAACAGTATGCCAAAAAAACCCAAACAAACAAATAGTCCATACAATCTTCTCAAGCATAAATCTGCACCTGGCTAATATTCCTCTGTGCTCAGTTAAAAATGCAGTTTCTCCAGCACTGGTGGTTCAGTAAGAGCTACACAGCCCAAGTTATCCCCCAGTTTGGGATGTGAATCCAACAGCAGGATAAGGACAGTTGCCAAGGATTTGTGCCTGCTCTCTCTTACAACCAGTGCTGCCTGTCAAACTGTCTCTTTTTCTCCTGCAGAAGCCATGGAATTTTTTGTGGATAGCAATTACTCATGATATACAACGAAGTTACATCAGATGTAACAGCCACCCTATAGCCCTTCATTATTTGGTGGTCTCTTTGTTATTTTTCGTCATCCATTTTCACCTAAATTATTTATTTATACTGCATTTTGACAAACAGGTATTCTTTGCTTTATTTCAGTCCTTGTTCAAAAGATACAGTGATTTGTTTCAGTGTTCTCCTATTTTAATTTACCTTTCATTTTTATTTCTTGTAAGCACTGTCTGAACAGCAAAGGCATTTTGTTTATCTATTGAAGGTATTAAAAATTAAAATAATGGCAATAGCAGATCTTAACTATGATGGAGGGGTTAAGCAAATCTGTTATTCATCCAGAACTGGGTTACATTTTTGTTTTTCTCCAGCCATCAACTGCATTTGTACTTACAATATTGTTGCACCACGTGCATGTGTGCTCCAGATAACCATACTAATATATCTTCATATTGGTAGATGAGCACAGAATGTACCATGTATTATGGTCCTGAAACATTTTCTGCTACAGTTCTGCACTGACATCATCACAAGGCTTGTGAAAATCCTGAATTTCATTTTGTCATACAAGAAACCAACAAAACACACTATTTACACACTTCTAAAAAGCCTAATAGTTTATCAAATTTAATGTTTGGGAACCTGCCTTCGTAATAACTCCCCCAACAAAGACAGCTTTACACACACAATCTGCATCACTTTGAGAAGAGCCTTCTTCAACAAACTAAACTGATCTCAGCTCGTACAGCAAAACAAAGAAGAGGTGGCAGTTTTTCTTTTATTTAAAAATCAAATCACCAGATCTTCCACTTTTCTCCTAATAACCTTCCAATTACAGGCTATCACGAAGCAACAATCCATTCTAAATGAGTGCACGCTGAGTAGTAACCTAATAAGTACAGGCTGCCTGTGAAACTCATGTCCCACTACATTTTTTGGGAATTTTGCCAAAGGCTTGAATGAAATTTTTCTCCTGCATGTCGGAGTTGATGAATAGAAAGAAACTGTTCCTCCTTTCCCTGTCACTTCTCCACTGAAGCTCTGGCGTCCCACAGATCTCTGGCTAGGAAAGTTTTTCTCCAGCACGCTTAAGAAAAGAAAAGAGACCAGACAGCTGAGGGAGGCAAGAGAAAAAAATGTCTGAACAGCTCTGGGTTATCGTAACACTCTGAGATTGTTTGCTCTTTCTTAATTAAGCAAGAAACTGCACAGCACCCAGTGAATCTTCTCTCTCTCCCCCCAAGCTCCAGATGAATGGATCTTCTTTCCCTGCCTGGCACAGGAAAAACTCCTCTTTGGATTTTCCACACTATGGAAAAGGGATTAGGGTAAAAAAAATGGGAATATACCCATCCGTAACCAAAACAATGCTGCCAAAGGAACCGACAATTGAGGACTAAAAGCACAGTTTTACTGGCTGGGGAGGCAACGAGGCCAGAAAAAAGCTGCAAAAGGCTGAAGGGCCACTGCCACAGCTCCAGAGGGAGCCAGCCATCTGCTCCAGGCTCCTCTGCAAGGCAGGGACACCAGGGCAGAGCCCAGGGATGGGGCATGGATGGAAGAGCTTACCCTGCTCCTGGGATGGCTGCTGGGCTGGGGGCCAACCCTGCTGCCAGGATGTGCCCAAAC
>VXBS01001955.1:84217-94505 GCA_013400255.1 Sitta europaea
GGATCTGTCCTGGCACAGCCCCAGCCCTGCTCCTGCAGGATCTGTCCTGGCACAGCCCCAGCCCTGCTCTGCCCACTTTGCTGTTTGACCAAATAGCAGGAACTGTTGTCTAGAGATGAGGAAATATGAGAAAACAAAATTGATTCAGATTCCAGGCCCACAGAGTCAGCTGCAGATGGATCTGGAATGGAGTATTTGCACTTTTCAGAGCCAAAATTTTATATAAAGATGAAAGTTGAAAATCAACATAAATGCACGGTTTTGAGTTAGTTTTCATTTTTCTTGATGAAACTAAAGACACATCATACAGAGGAAGTATACAAATTATAGTAAATGCTATACATCTCTTCATACTTATTCTGAGACTGCTGCTAACAAAAATTCACTCGACTGTGTGTACAATTTATCCCACAGCAGCAACGTAAACATCTTTGACAAATGACGTGAGTGAGAAGTTGCCATGACTTTACTGATACTTTTTTTGTGGCACAAAGACAGTTACAAAGTTTAGAGCCCATCACTTTTTTGTGATGATGCACATGCCACATGGCATTTTTCCTGAGCACTTATTAGACTTCTGTTGTTGCCATAAAATAAAAGCACAAGCTTTCTGTTAATTGCTAAGATTGATGATCAAATATTGATTAAAAGAAATTAATTAATCTTGTATCATTTCTCTACAACTTTTGAGAACATGGTGGGATTTGTTTTGTTTGGTATCTCTCTATCCTTTGCATATTTTTCTTTTCTGGAGTAGCAAAATTAGAAACTGAACAGGAAATCTGGAAGCTATAAGTAGAGAAATTACACTGTTTGTGGATTGAGATTAATCTGATTATATGTACAATTGTCTGTACAATCAAATCAGAAACAACTGAAATCAAGTCATACAAATGATTGATAAATCCATCTCTTCTCTTCTTATCTTCTCCTTGCTGCTCTCCATCTCCTCTACCCATACTGAAATTGAGACACAGCCGCTGTATTTCAAGCATTGTTTCTACAAAGACATCACCAAGAAATCAGGAGCTTTGTAAGTACTTTGTAAGTATTTTATTTCTTTTAGTAGGGTTTTGGCTTGTTTTTGTTTTTGTTTTAATTTAGGAGTAAACAAGTTTGCAGGAGACATTCAGATAAATTGCCTCAGTCCAGGTCAGAATTTACAGAAACCTACAACACTGGCATTTGGATTTACATAGAGTCTAAAATTTTACCTGTAATTGATTGCTACAGACTGCTCACTTGATTAACTTGGGGGTTTTGCTGGCAGGATTTTGTTAATGATATTTCTGTACAGTGTCTAACACAATTGAACTCTCCTGAAATACCAACAGAAAACTTCCCCCACCCATAACCATTAAGGTAACAGTAAGGTAATAAAGCAGAGCAGAGTAATTCTGTGAGCCAAAAGAAAAGCAAACTGTACTCCTGAAATGTACTTTTAACATTAGATAATACCAGTATCAGTTGCTAAAAATCAGAAAGAAATGCCAATTCTATTCAGTAAATTTATTTCCATTTGACATATCTCTGATATCACTGACTATTCCTCCTTGATATGTCTTAACCTTTAACCATACAATGGTGATATTCAGTATCTCAAACCAGCTTTGTTCATCCTGTGCTTACTTTTATTTTACACAGCCTAGCTCAGCACCCAATTTGAGGAAGAAGTGATGTGGTCTAAGGGCTAAGTGCCCTTGCCCTGGACAAGTTCTCCTGCCACCTTCTCAGTGCTGACACTGACACATGACAAATCTGTTTAGTGGAGCTAAATTACCAGAAAATTATCCATTTTATTTGCAAATTAAATTTTTGCCCCTCTATCTTCCTGAACTATTTCACTGTGTGGTCACACCAAAGGTGATGCTGATGCAAAGGCAGCAAGAGCTCATGAATGAAGCAAGTGGAGAAGGAATGGCAGAAGGAATTTGCCACTTCCAGTGGTGGCAACTGGCCCTTGGAACAGCACAGATGTATCTTCAAACTACACCTTCCAGTTCAAACTGAAGAGACAAAAGCTCTCCTTGAGGTAAGACTGAAAATATATGTAAGATAGGAATATTTAATGAAATGGTTTTGAGGTACAGCTGGTATATTCTTCCCTGCAATACTAAAAGGGTGTTAGTACTTGTTGCCACAGTTGGAGAGTAGTTTAGCCTTTAAAAGAATTCACATAGCAGAAATATGTTAATAAAAAGCATGATAAATTATAAACTGTATCTTTAAAGAAAAAAAGCAAAAGGACAATAAACCCAGCACTTTTCTTCAACAAATGTGGCAACATATCCAATTATTTTGGGAAGTGCCAATTAAAATAAAGTGAATAATCTAAATATCAGAAATAAATATTTCTGATAAAAATTATAAATTTTATATTACCTTTCTCAAGAAGCTGTCTTTAACATCAACTGTGAAATGCTGTCAATCTTTTATGTTTTCAAGTTTTCTCCCCACCACAGTTGTTGCTCCCTGGCCTTTGTGTACATTGCACTTTGCATTAGCAAGGAACAAAAGTGACATTAAACATTTCTGATAAGGGCATTCAAACATCAGAATATCTGGTTTAAATGCAGGATAAAGATCAAGGTGTATACAAAAAAAAAAGGAGTTTTATTCAGTCTTTTCATCACAGGGATTTTAAAAAAGGAGAAATATGACACAGCAAGCACATGGGGAGCAGTGTGTGACTGTGCAGAATGTGACTGCAGTGCAATACTGAGAGAGTGGATGGATATTAAAACTGCCCCTGTTTTATGGCAGACTGGAGTAAAGGAAAGGAAAATGGCACTCTTTGCTTCCAGAGGGGCAGAAGGAGGTGGAGAACAAACAGTGAGTTTCTTCACTGTTTATGAATTCTACTGAGCCTGTGTGACAAAACCGGGATTGAAATTACAAAATCTGAAAACAGTTACCACAGCGTGTACTGGCATAGAGCTGGGGAAAAAAACAAGTGATTTTTATGTATGCAAAGTCTAAACTTGAAGAGCTGGACCTTGACTTCAGACAGAATAAATAAGTTTCTTTATGATGGTGGTGAAGCCTCCCAGGAAGGGCAGGGTGGCACCAGCCTAAACGTGCCACCTTTTCCAAGCACGAGCACTCAGGATGTGAATGAGGCCTTTTAGAGCACGAGAATATCCAAGGAAATCCCATTCTGATGAAAATGGGGATTAGGATGTACCATGCTGCCCAAGTGTGGCCAAGAAATGGTCGTTTACTGGTGAATGAGACCCTCCTTCTCCAACAAGAATGTGCTGGTAACTACAGATTGTTAGACCAGGACAGAATTTGTTCCACAGATGAAAAATCCTCCAAATCATCCTGGAGGATTTCACACCTGGAGGTTTTCTCTTCTCTGCTGCTGTTTCTTGTTTCCCTTTCAGCCCACCAGTGGTCACTGTCAGAAACAGAAAGGTAAGCACGTGTTTAACCCTGGCTTTGTGCTCACAGAGGAAACCACAGTAATACTGTGATGGTTGTGAAGTTTTCCACTACGAGAAAACACTCAAACACTATTCTTTCTTACTAACACTGGAAGATAAAATATGATAATAAAGTGATTTTTCGAATGCAAGTTGTTAAAATTATCCAGTTTGCAAAGTCAAGCTTTGGAAATCAAGATAAAAATAAAGACTTGCACTTGCAGTTTTTTATTTGATTTCAAATACATGAACTCCGATCGATTTAGCAACATTATAATTTCTTTTTATGGTTCATCCAATTTGCTCACTTCTTTGAGGCAGAACATGCAGGGAAATGAGGAAAAAAATGAATTGTCTCATGGGTAAGGTCTGCCATCCCAGATAAATGTTACATCATTCTTGTCTTTGTCTTAGAAGACTGAAGTGATATTGAATAACTCATGTCAACCAAATTTCCTCAGGAAAAACACAAACACTGGTCACACTGCCTAGAGACCTGATTTGGAGAATCTGTGATCTACAGTTTTTTCACTGTAAATTGAGGAGAGGCATTCTAAAAATAAGCAAGGTAAATTATAGGGGTTGCATATTCCAAAGCTCAAGCAATGCACAAATACTTATGGCAAAAAAAGTTGGAGAGGAAGAGGTTAAATCCAGGGTAAATTTGGCAGGCTCAAAAAGAGAGGTAAATAATTTGTCATGGGGCAAAAGAGTGAAAGCTCAGTGCTAGCAAAGCAAGGAAAGGGAAGAATATCTTTGTATTTCCCTCAGTTAATGCATGCCTGGTTCAGACTGATTGACACTGTGCTTTAAAGACAGAAACTAACTCAGGAAATCTTTCAAATTATCATATTTGACTGAGTTTGCATCCATTGATTTTACTCCACCTGCAGCGCACTAGACAAGGTAATAATTTATGATAATTATATGAAAATATACAATTAATATTCATCACCTCTCATTTCTCATCACTTTAGATGATCAGTAATGCAGAGTAAAAATGCTGTCAGATTTCTAATTGCTTTGTAATGGGCCTGAAATAGGGAAATCGTTAAAGACAAACAATCTGTCACTTGTCTGTTACCTTAACTATCTATCACTTAAAAAAACCCTCATTAAATACATTGCTAATGAACGACAAAAGACTGTACTCAGTGTGCCCAGATGTACCTTTTTAAACAATATTGTAAATTGCTTAAATAATTCCCAAGACGTTTTCAATCATTTCTGTGGAAATTTAATGGAAAACATATATTTTCCGTGCATGTTACATCTCATTTGTTCACATCATTATGACATTTAGTCTATCACATGCACATCTCCTGGGAGACAAAACTTTATCTTTTTACTGTTGACAAATCTGAGCCAATAAAAACAAATTCTGGAAGAACTCAACATTCAGATCTCTGACCCCTTTCTCTTAAAAAAAAAAATTAAAAAAAAAAGAGAAAAATCCATTAATAATTTAAAAATAATCTTATCTCTTCCAAGGATTTTTAATACCAAGATTAAAAAATAAACTTTTGTTCAAAGTTGAACAAAATATTTTATCTCAATTGTTCCCAAGAGATAAAACTCAGAATGTTCACTTTTACCACTCTTTTGAGTCAGCTACAGCTGTCTATTACAGCTCTGACAGAAAAATCACTTGAAAAAAATTCTTCTCACTGTACTGACTGAAGAGCCAGGATGAAAACAGCACACCAGAAGTATCAGTGAGACCCCCTAATAAAATCCTGTACTATTACTTGCCACATTAATTAATTGCTGATATTACCTGTCACGTTAAAGCGTTGAAAAAATGAAGACAGCTGCAAAAATTAAGACAAAATATTCATCTTTGCATGACTGAAACATGCTCACTGTCTTAAATTTATCAAAACCCAATCAATATTCAGTGCTTATTTATGATGCTGACAGAGGTTTAGGTTAAATATTGGGAAGAAATCCTTCCCTGTGAGGGTGGGAGCAGCCCAGAGCAGCTGTGGCTGCCTCTGGATCCCTGGGAATGTCCAAGGGCTGGATGGGGCTCTGAGCAAGCTGGGATGGTGGAAGATTCCCTGCTCATTGTAGGAGGTTGGAACTGGATGATCTTTAAAGTCCTTTGCAACCCAAACCATTCCAGGACTCTCTATGTAGTAGTATAAAACCAACATGAACAAAAAAAATTAAAAAGCAAAACAGGTTTACTAGTCCTAGCAAGGCTTTGCAAAATAGCATCCAGAAATAAAAAATGTAGCTAATAGTGAGAAAGCCTGGATGTTTCAGCTGGTCCATTGCTTGTACTCATCTTTTATTGCAGTATAGAAGCTCACCCAGTATCCAGTTAAGTCTGTAAATAATTCTCCTGTAATTCCATGACAACACAGCCCAGTGTTATGTGACAGCCCCAGGAAAAATATCTACTAAAAAGTTAAACATTCTCACAAAAGTGTCTGAAACCACCAACTTACATCTAAAGCATCTCAAACAAGAGAAGGAAGCTTTTTCCCACATTCAGGTGTCCAGCTCCAGCGAAATGCAGAGCACCTATGCACACTTCCAGAATTTCAGATAATTAAGCAACCCTGCTTTCTTACACACGTGTCTCATGCCTCTGCTCAGGGACAGCAGTCCCAGCTCCTCTCCACGATTTCCTGCTCTTCTCCACTCCTCCCAGATTGGCACAGCAAGCTCTCCACACTCTCCTGTCCCTTTCCTACTCGTGGGATTTTTGCCTTCAGCAGGGGAAAGAGCAGCAAAGCTCTGAGCTGTGTGCTGACTCACCAGCACTGGTGCTCAGTCTGTTTTCCCTGCTCCCTCTCCCCTACAGGCCCATTCCCATTTCACAAATCTTGACCAAAGTTAATTTTTATATGTCTATGTTGGAAATTAAGAAGCTAGATGCCCTCAGAGGGAGAAAAGGATGTAGAATTTGAGCTAAAGCCTTTAAAGAAATTAAAATCTATTAAGTCCCACAGACATGAAGTGTAAGTTTTAGCTTTAAGTAAGTAAAAATACATTTTAAGTGCCTTAAGAGAGTGAAAATACCCTAAGACCTAGTAAAAAATTCAGTACTTCTCTAGACATAACTAAAACATAGCAAAATATGGTTTTGCATTCCTAGATAGAACATGTAAGACAGGATAATGTGTACAATACGTAAAGATGTGTAAGAACTGACGCTGAATTTTGCATTTTAAAATATAATTCTAATGGGTGAAGAGAGAATGTTTTAAATCGTGGTTTTAGCTGGTTGCATAATTTTTGGTTAAAAGCCCCCATTGGAGGCCTGCTGTCACTATACAGCTTGTTTTTACCTACATGCACTCTCTCACACACACATCCACATGGGAGAAGAAAGAAGAAAAGAAGAAGAAAAAGATGAAGAAGCTTCTGCTGCTGCTCTGCTTAGAATTCTGCACCAGAGAAAAGCTTGGAAACTGCTGCTCAGAACTTTATGCCAAGGAAAGCTGCAGGAGCTGCTCCTGCACAAGGCATGGCCAGAAAATTTTAGTCTGGACTTTAAGCATCCTGAACTCCTGCCCTCAGACTGATGTATTCATGTAAATAATAATAATATTATATTATTAATTTATAATAATAATATTAAACAACTTTGTGCCAATCAACTTCTGCTCTCATCTCACTGAGACCCAGACCCATAAAAACAGCTTGACACCTCCAGGGATGAAAGATTATCAAATTGCCTCGAGACTGACCAACAGCTTCACAAATCCTTACAAGCAGCCAGGGCATGACAAGCTGTGGCTGAGCCCAACATAACATCATGGCTTCTGAATCTGGGCAGATTACAGGAGAAACTGAGCCACGAAGACTGTGACAACAGACAGGGTCAACCAAACTGTCACACTGACTAGCCTATTTNTTGTTTTTACCTACATGCACTCTCTCACACACACATCCACATGGGAGAAGAAAGAAGAAAAGAAGAAGAAAAAGATGAAGAAGCTTCTGCTGCTGCTCTGCTTAGAATTCTGCACCAGAGAAAAGCTTGGAAACTGCTGCTCAGAACTTTATGCCAAGGAAAGCTGCAGGAGCTGCTCCTGCACAAGGCATGGCCAGAAAATTTTAGTCTGGACTTTAAGCATCCTGAACTCCTGCCCTCAGACTGATGTATTCATGTAAATAATAATAATATTATATTATTAATTTATAATAATAATATTAAACAACTTTGTGCCAATCAACTTCTGCTCTCATCTCACTGAGACCCAGACCCATAAAAACAGCTTGACACCTCCAGGGATGAAAGATTATCAAATTGCCTCGAGACTGACCAACAGCTTCACAAATCCTTACAAGCAGCCAGGGCATGACAAGCTGTGGCTGAGCCCAACATAACATCATGGCTTCTGAATCTGGGCAGATTACAGGAGAAACTGAGCCACGAAGACTGTGACAACAGACAGGGTCAACCAAACTGTCACACTGACTAGCCTATTTTCTTTTACTCTGGCATGCTGAGCATGCACAGAAAAGAACAAGTGTTCCACTTCCAAAATTGTTCCACTGACTCCAGAAATACTTCCTTAACACATACAGCTAATTTTCTATTTAACAACTCATTACAGCTATACAATTGCTCACAATCTCTCAAACAACTCTGTGTTTAAAATACTGAGTGAGCTGGTACTGATGCCTTCTGGGGGCTGCCCTGGAGCAGAGCACAAGGACAAAGCAGGGATTTATTCAAAGCCCTCCCTGGGCACACCTGGGCAGCACCAGAGCCCAGCTGGGCACACCCAAGGGGAACCAAAATGGGCACAGAATGGATGAGTGATCACAATGTCCCACACTTTGATAAGTTCTGGTCATTAGCATATTGGAGTTCATTGTCCAATTACAGCTCCAGGTCATGAAGCTCCATCCTCCTCGGGTTTCTCTCTTCAATCCATCACTGGTTTTGTTCTTGGGCCTGAAGGTTGCATCGGTTGTCCTTGGTCCCAAACTAGAGTAGGAATTGTTTTGTCTCCCTACTCTGTGAAGAGAGCTCACCAACACTTAATATGAAACCCAGAACCATGCACTAAACCAGCCCAGAATCACAAAAATATAAAAGCTACAACTTAAGGCATCAGTACCAATCCTATCACTATTTAAAATTGAAAAAAAAATTAATATATGACACTTAGGAATTTTTAGCTTAAAGAGTAAACAATATAATGGATATTGTATCCAGTCTTTAGGAGGCTATGAACCATTTTTGGTGAAAGCACGGGTGTAGTGACCAATCTCCAGAACAACACCATACTTTTAAAAATTCTTCTTCAGTTTCTCCCCCCTCACAGCAACCCTCTGTGTTCACACAGCAGCCCCAGGAGGAGGTGACACACACGGAGCCATGCTGAAACTGCCCGAGAAGAAAATTCTAATGGCAAAAGGGACACTGACAACCAGCACAGACAAAAATCAGCTGTTGCAGAGCTGATGTTTTCCCACCCTTAAACCTTAAATAAATCCTCCCCCTTTATCCCGAATCCTAGCTGCCCCACTCTGTTCCTTCGCCGGCGTTTAATGGGAATATTGCAGGAACAGTCCCAGTCCTTCCTGGCAGTGTCTGTACAGCCCGGCTGCTGCTCTGCTCAAACAGCTCAAAGAAAAGTGACCAGAAAAGTGGCAGGAAAGCGACCAGAAGCTGCTTTAATCCTCTCACACAAAAAAACCCTCACAGTGATATGGGGAATAAAAGGACCCCTATAACTCGCGGAGCAGTTACAAGAGTAGGTATGAATTTATTCAGCGCTGAGGTGCATGGGGATAACTCCTCCAAAGGCATGCACACCTTGGAGACTTGTTTCTCCCTTTTTATTCTCTAAGGTTACACTGTACGCCTAATACATATTCATTGGCTAACCCTGCCTCTCCTCGCTCCGTATTAAAATGAGTTCCACGTTTATTTGCAGCCGGGCACTGTTCTGTGTTGGTCACTGGTGGTCTTCTGGGGGTCTTTGGGGCTGAGGGCAGCATTTTTCCTTCGGTTGAAGTTTTTACCTTGTCTTCTTGCACATGCTCCTTTCAGTTCTTTTGACTCCTCTCTTTCCATTTCCTCTGGCTTTGGGGTCTAAAGGAATCCAAGGAAGCCCCTCATCCTATGGCACATTTAGGCTTGTGTCCTGTTCACGTATTCCAGCTCCTTAGCTCATCCTGTAGTCTCTGTTCTCTTCCTGCTATTATGGGAGCAGTCAGCATTTCACACGGCTTTTGTAGCCCCTTCTTTTACGTAATTTTGTAAATGATTCCTAATTCTTAATTTCTCTGTTTCAGCAGGATGCATGCTATCCATTTAAAAGTGTAGCGTGAGCTGAGTTTGCCTGGGGTAATGTTTAGGGAGTTTGCTAACTAGGTTTGCCTAAGATTCCAAAAGCTAAAGTAGTCTACAGCATCCACCTAAGGGGTTTTTGTTGATATTTGTTTCTGGGTTTTGAGGGTTTTTTTTCCTGTTTTGTTTGGGGTTTTTTGTTTTATTTCCTGGTTGGGTTGGGGTTTTTTGGTGTGGTTTTTTTGGGGTTGGTTGGTCTGAGGTTTTTTTGGTTGTTTATTTTGTTTTGTTTTTGCTTGGATTGTCTGGGTTTTTTTGTTTTTTTTTTTTTTCTCTTGGTGGTAGTCATGGGGTTTTGTTCGTGTTGGTTTTGTATTTGTAGGGGCGGCCTGGAGTGCAAGGGGTGTTCGTCGCTTCTTGTTTGTTTTTAATGAGAAAACGTCTTTAGATCATAAAAAACCTTCCAGAGCTTAATTTTTCTCATCCAGAAGATGTTCTTCCTCCCCTTCAGCACACGCACCCCTTAGAAGGAACCCCCGTCCTCCTCCGCGCACAGGGCCGGGCCCGGGCTGCGAGCCCCGCCTGCGGGGCCGGGCAGCGG
>VXBS01001955.1:94977-119758 GCA_013400255.1 Sitta europaea
GTGGGGCTGCGGGGAGCGCGGTGCCGGGGCGCTGCCCCAGGACGGGCGGGAGGGGGGCGTGGGGCTTCCCCCCGTGTCTGTGAGTGAGTGTGTGTGTGTCCGTGAGTGTTTGTCTATGTCTGTGTGTGTGTCTGTGTGTGTGTCCCGCGGGCTGCTCGGAGCTCTGCCCAGTTTTTAACACATACTCTCCTTCCCCCTTGAAAAAAGAGTTGGGTTTGAAGTACAATGGTAGTCACCAGGAAGCAGTTGTAATGCTGAAATAGGAAAAAAACCCCAAGCCTATTATTTTGTTTGGTTCACAGTTAATTTACCGTTTTAGACCTAGAGTATTTACAAAGCTGTTGCCTACTGACAGTGTTATTTCTCCTCTGGAAGTTCATGGTAAATCAGCCACTGCCAGCCTAGGATTCCAGCTCGCCTAAGAATCTTCGTGAAGCTCAAGTATTGCAATTCTATTACTGGCACTTAGTTCTCCTGTTTATTTTTTTAATTTCTGGGTCATTAACTTGATGAAATATGGCCAAAATTGAAACCCACACTACTAAGTTATATTTAGTGACCTGTGCTTTGTATGTTTTGGTTCATTTTTGTGTATTTATTTTTACATGCTCTCCTACTCTAAGAAAGTTGACTTCTTACTCAGCAGGATGGAGTTGCTGTGCTCTGAAAAATGGCATTTTGTAAAAATAGACACATACCTTTTCACGTGTCTTCTTGCACAGATCTTATTCCCACTTTGATAATACCACACTTTTATGTTTTCATGTGTTAAGTACAACACTGCTTCAAAGTCAAAAGTTTGTTTTAAGAAGTGTCTGTATAAAAGGTGTATCTGTAACCTGGGACATTTCTAAACAGTTCATTTTACATACAGAATGACTTTTAAAGGAGTATGAGTGGCTTCTGAACAGGATGTGCTGAGGCACCTGGGCAGCAAACACGAGACTTCACATCTGCCAGTGTGGGCTGGAGTGGCCACGTGAATTTGACTCTTTTTTGCACCCTACTTCCCAAATAATGCTGCACAGGTGCTTGAGGGCAACAGCAATTCCTTGATCCTGTAGTTCACCACAGTGTTGATTTTGCTTTTTCTGTTTCAAGCTGTGATGTTATTTATTTGGTTTTCTTCCACAGTGCTAAGGAAGGGATTTCCAGGCCCCTCAGGCCATGGCCTTTGGAGGGAGAAAGCAGAAGGACTGGTACAAGGTGCTGGGGGCCAAACCATCAGACAGCCCAGCAGAACTGAAAAGGAAATACCAAAAACTGGCTTTGTTGGTAAGGCTGCCTTGGATATTTAAGGTACCCCAAAGTCATCTTTAGAAACCAATAAAAAAGTTGCAGGGTTTGCTTTTGCAATTTTTGCCTCCATGTGATTGATTAGATGCAAGCCTTGAGTACACAAAGACCAGATGAAAAGAACAAACATAATTTTTTTTCCCCTAATAGTCAGTAGTAATGAAATAAAATTTAATAGGGGGAAAATAAGTTAATTGTATTGGAAAGTTTCTGAAGAGTTTTTGTGGAGTGGCATTTTTGGTCATCCATCTAGACTTCATGTTCTGTGAATTCCCCTCATTTTTTTCTGTACTCCTGCTCTATGTGCTTAAGGATCTCAGAGTTTTACCAGATTATTCTGTGTGATTCTTGATTATTCTGTGTGATTCTTGTTTATTCTGTTTTACTCCCTTCCTTCAATTCAGGCATTTTGCCCAAAAAAGTGCTTTGCCTTGGGTTTCTGAGGAAAATGGAGTATCTGTCTTGATACTGTTGACTCTTTTCAGCTGAATTTGATAGACAGGTAGAATTCCCAAGGTAATTAAATTCCTGTTTTTTGAAAGCTGGTGACTTGGTAGAGAAGAAGAAGGGTGAGCAGAACTCAGTTTTTGTGGGAAAAAACTTCCTTTTCTGTAGGAAGCTGCTAGCTAGGCTGTCAGTGTTGGCAGGGTGGTGGAACATGGGCATGGCAGAGCTGAGGTGGTTTGAGGTGTCAAAATTTATGTGATAAGAAGTTGGGATTTTTAAGTGAGGAGAAGAGAATGCCAGTGACCAGGAGACTGAGTTTTGTTAGAGTTGAAGTAATTTGTGGCTTTGTGGGGGGGAGGTTAATTTTTATTTCTAGCCACTAAAAACAGTTTTAAAGTTTGGCCATTTCACCAGTATGTTCCAGTTTTACACATCTTTGTATTCTTCAGCTGAATTTGCTGTACATCTGCTCCTCCTCAGTGCCTCCTGTGAATTTATTTCTTTAGCCTGAGATTGATTGGTGTATTTAGTCTAAAGTTCTTCACCTGGCAAGATGTTTGTGTGCAGATTCTGGACATAAATCCTTTGGTTCTCACTGTTAAACTTGGATTATTCTAGCAGAGGAAAGGGCTTTGGAAACCAAGTTTCTTAGTTCCATTTTGAATAGAAATCGTTGTTTTCTTGCACCTCCTAATGGTTTTGTTCTATTGAATTGCTGGTAAACTGTGAGTAAAAAATTAATAAAGCTCTGTCTGTTCTTAATGAAGGTGGTCAGGGGACCATGGGGTAAAATTCCTCTTCTGTCTAGACAGGGGGCTAATTTAAACTGAGTACTGTACTGGAATTCATGTATTTATTTTCCTATGAATTGATGTATAGTAATGGATTTCAAATCATAGGTGTTGTTCCAGAGCTGTTTCAGAAATGTAACTACATACTCCCTTTCTTGTATGAAGTTTTTTATAATTGTCTTACAGATCTGTACTTCGATGTAATTTCATGTCATTATTTTGGGGTGTATGAAGTGAGAATTACCCAAGTTTACAACTGTGTGTCTCCATGTCTAACTGTTGTTGCAGAAGATTAAAGTATTATTTTTATATACAAGCTTTTCTTTAGCACCTGTATATTTCCAACCTGATTGATTTCAAATAAAGAGTGCTGGCTCTTGATTTGAAAAGCCAGTGAGAAATGTTAGAGAAAATGCAGGTACTTTTTTGTTTGTTTTCCTTTTACTGTCTGTGCTGGCTCCCTCTGACTAAAAAGAGCTGCTTCCTGATGTTTGCTTGTAGGTGTTTTCCCAGGGCAGATGTGCTGCTTGTCTGTTGTTGTTACCATATGTCCTGTCTCTGCTCATCTTTTCCTTTTAGCTGAACTGTGACAGGCTCTGCTCAGTGCTCTCCTTCCTGCTGCAGCATCCAGCACAGTCACTGGGCTCTCCAGAGCACGGTGCTAATGGCACCACTGTGGCTTTGATGGCCCAGCCAGCCCCTCTGGCTGCAGGAGGCACTGGAGGGCACAGCACTTACCCTCTCTGAGTTACAGTGGGAAAGTGCCTCAGTTGTTGAGAGTTGGAAAAATTGTAAGACTTTCCTGAAAGTCTGCCATGTCCTGTTAGCTCAGGAGTGTTCTCTGTGGTTCAGCCTGCACAGGAGCACACTGAGGGGACCCCTCAGTGCAGTCACAAATCCCTGGGGAGGGGCAGAGCAGGGGCAGGCTCTGATCTCTCTCTCTCTTGGCCAGGGACAGGACCCAAGGCACTGGCCTGAAGCTGAGTCAGGGGAGGGTGAGGTTGGAGAGCAGGAAAAGATTCCTCACCCACAGGGTGGCTGAGCACAGGAACAGGCTCCAGGGCAGTGGTCCCAGCACCAAGCCTGGCAGAGCTCAAGTGAGGCAAACCCTTTGGCTTTAGCTGGTTCTTTTCAGGGTCAGGGTTAAAAGCACAAGAGGCAGAATTCTTGTTTGGATTTGGATGTTTGTTCTTTATCTCAGTTACAGTCTCACTGACCTACGTGTAGTGCTTCTACATGCTAAGTTAACAAGGCAAAAATGGAATACAGAGAGAAGCTTCAAGGCTTTTTTTAAGCCTAAACTCCCCAATTATGAGATGCCAGCCAATTTATTTTAACTTCTAACCCAATAACCAACCACCCATGTTGTGCACTGTGGATCTTTCAAACCAATCACACAAAATCACCCAAACTGGAGAAGGAGAAGACAACACCCTAAACCTTCCATCTTGTTACATGTATATTATTATAACCAGGCACCTTAAATTCTGAATGTCTCACCCTGTGATTTAACACACTCCTGTTCCACTCCACCCTCTCAGTCTCAGTGCTGTCACTCAGCTCTGGGAGCCTTTCCCAGGGCTCAGGTCACATGCAGTGTATCTCTGAGCATCATTCTCTGCCAGCACAGAAAGCTGAACTCCTCTGTGCCCAGGGTTCCACCAGAGAATGTTTTCCAGTTTTGATATAGCTGCAGAAGTTAATCTCCTCAAGAATTACACTGGGCTAATAGCCTTAAAGTCCAGAGGTTTGTAAAGCAGCTTGCATGTTGGATATCACTCTGACATTGATTCTGTAATCAGGAATGTCCTGATCACACGTGGTCCTTAGCATCAAGCAGAATAGATGGTGGAATTTATTTTTAAGCATTTTTTTTAATTCTTAAACATTATTATTTTATTTAAAATTATGGCAAATCTGAGTCCAAGCTTTTTTTGAGTGATCCCAAATGCTTCATGTTGAGCATTTGCTTTTTGCCATCTGCTATTTTCTCTATTTGTCAACACATGTATGCTTAGCATCTTGAAGGAACAGGCAGATGTAAAATTTCCAAAGCTAAAAAGAGTTGGAGATCTTGCCATATGTCATCCCAAAGATAACTATATTTGCAGATAAATCTCAGGATTGACCTTAATAATACAAAAGTGATTGAATTGTGGCTTTGTAAGGATGACTTCATCAGGGCAAATTCACTTAAAACTGATGAATTTTTAAAATCAAGCCCCTTTATATTAATTCTAACAAATTAAGGATGGAAAAGGTTAATAACCCAGAACAAAAGTATGCATAGACACCCTACTAGAGTGAATATATTTTTCTTTACTGCACTTAATTTTTTCATTTGGTCAGGTCACAACATGTATGCAAGTGAATAATTTTACTATAGATAATATCAGTTCAGTCCTTAAGAGTAATATTAACAAAATGAGTTTGGGCTAAAACTAGGGCTTTTTTTTCCTGCCACACCTTCTAATTATTTAATCATCTTATAAAATTTCCTTGAGACTTAATTTATTTTAACAATTCTTGTGTGACTCTGATACCTGGATCATCTTGATGCTCTGTTACTGAAAGAATCAGTAGCAGCTGAGGATGACAGCTTGGGGCACAAAATGCATGTGCCATTGTCAATTCTATAAAAAGCTTATTTTTCAAATAATTCTTAAAATTTTATAAAAAGCTTCTTTTTAAAAGAAAATAAAACTTCTGTGTCTGCAGGCTCATACTGTGGCACAAAGCTCCAGCCAGTAATTCTGGAAGGAGCAAAATTGCAAGTGAGAGCTTTGAGAGCAGCACAGCTCACTGCAGAGATTCCTTGGCTGGCTCTCTCAAACTCCTGCTGGAGTGCTTGAGAAGCACAGAGGGTTTGTAGCTTCCATGCTCTGAAAGAGAGTCCAGCAAATTCTGAGAATTAAGAGCTTGTTGAAGTGCTAGGAGCAGGTCTTTCATCCTGAGTTTGGAACATGCTGGTGGGTTTTAGATATTGGGGATGCACACAGCCTTTTATCCCCAGTTACATACATGGTAGTTTCACCAAAGTGGTTTGGGTTTTTGGGGAATTCATTCAGCTTTTAGGAAAAGCACTGCTGATGTTCCAGTCCTAAATGTGTATAAATTCAACAGAAGATAAAATTAGAGCAACAGAAATAGGACATTCAGGGGAAATCCAATCTCTCTCCCACCCCATCTTATTTTTGGTACAATTTTTGCATTTCCTTTTGGTCTAGCACTTTGTGGTCAAAGAATAAGTTGTCAGATTGGTTTTGAATTTTTATGTAGCTGCTTTATATCTGAAAACTGCTTTTCACCAGGAATAAAGTCACCAAACACACAAGCTTTGTCTAGCTGAAAATCAGGTGTCTGTTCCTGTTGATGCTGATGATATTATAGGATACCTTTCAACTGGAAAAAAATTATTGTGCAGGAAAATTATATGCTGCTGTTACAATGTGTGCCCTAATCTTAAAGAAAATCCATGTAATTTGAGCAGGCAGTATGCAAGAAGCTCTTATTTTTAATATGGTAAGGAAATAAAATGTGCCACTTAACACAGAGTGTTACAAAGATTATCTTTTTTTCTCAAAGGGGGTGGGGGGTGTGTGTATAAACACAAAGTGTTAAGGTGCTCACTTGATCTGTGTGAAAGAGCAGATTTGCAAACAGCATCAGGCATAGGTGAGAATGACTCAGCAACAGTAAATAAGGAAATTAATAGAAATTTAATTTAATGAAGCAAAATTACTTCAAGAAGAGCTTGTTCCATGTATAAAGGAAAGACACAGGACTTTCTGGAGAGCAAAGCATCTGCTATCAGATTTATGTACACATCTAAATTCTGCAGTCCCAAGAAATGCAGAGGGTGTCACATATGTCAGGTTAAAAGAGCTGCTTGTGTGATTGTTCTTTTAGAGTTTGTTGCAAGGTAAATTCAGTGTTATTCCTGACAGGCCCTGCCTACTGAGAACCTCATGCTAAATTTGAGAATTTGAAACTTAAAAATGAGAACACTTCTGAGTTTTGTATTGGAAGTCTCATCATAATGCTTTTCAGGACAATCAGGCAGTGTGTGTAGTCCTTTTTCCACAGCCTTGGCCAGGGTTTTATTTTTATGTTGGAATAGCAGCACACTTGTTAGAGGTATTTAACAGATCACTGTGCTTAGCTAATTCTAACTTCACCTAACTGGTAGAAAATGGATTTGTAATTTGCCAGTATAAACAGAGGCAGTTGAGTGCAGCCTGGCTGGAGCTTGCCTGCAGTTAATCTAATTGCTGTGAGAGAAAGATAAGCCAGCCACCTTAACACAAAGCACTCTTGTTTTAATGCTCAGGGTGGATTTACTGTGAGCTGTTCTTTACATCTGATTTACTAATTACCACTTGAATTAAAAGAAAGGGGCATATTTTCAAGTTGTGACTTGAGAAGTTGATTACCAGTCTAGGTAGTAGCAAGTGAAGCTTGGTGTTGGAGAAGTCACTAATTCAAGCAGCTCCATTAGCCAGGTCATGATTCTGCTGCTGTTTAAACTGTAAGTTGTGTGATTTATTCACCTGACTTTGGTGGTGGCTTTTGTTTGATTTATTTGTAATGTGCAATGATTTTTTTATAGATGCAGGTGAATTTTAACAAGTGGATGGAGTGGGAGTATCCCTAGAGAAGAAGTTTTGTCTTTAACTTACATAGAATATGAGAACCATCACAAAGTAAGCCAGCAAGCAAGTAGTGCATTGCTTATTCAGGCAGCTCAGCCAGTTGTGAAAGTAATGTTAGTTTCAAAAATTATTGCTAAATTCAATCTGTTTATTTACAGGGTTATTGTCCACACTTCATTTGTTATAATGAGCAGCTCCTGGTACCTCATCCCCTGTAGATTTATGGGTCATACATAACAGAATGGGCACCAGGCAATTGAAATGGGAGATTTGGCCACTGTGTGCTTGGCCTTTGATGCCATTTGTGCTCTGCAGAGGAGTCTGATGCCTCTTTTGGACACTTTTGTGCCCTGGTTGTGTAAGTTATTCATTTTAACATATATTAAAACAAGGATCTGCATTGTGTTTGGTAGAATTTTTGTGAAAGGTGTTCAATACTCACAGATATTCACTATGTCCTGAATTAGTAAAAAATTAAAATTCTGATCAAAAATAAAACCTTCAGTAGCTTATTAAATGCCATAAAGAAGTTTCTTTAATATTTGTGAGTGTTCTTCCAGCATTTAAGTAGTTTTATATTATACAGTGTGCTTTTTATCTCATTTCTAACATGAGATGTTTGAAATAAAAATCCTATCACAAAAGATAGGAATTAAAGCCCAAAGAAGGAAGCTGCAAGGATCACCATAATGCTTTCACATCATAAATGTTCTGGGTGTCCTGATGTTTGAACAGCCACAGTCAGGAGCACCTTGAGCTGTTCAACATTTCCAAGTCAGACCATGCATTCAGGTCTTCAGAAGTTTTAAGCACTAGGTCAATTATTTAAGGAAGCTGTAAGTCCAGAACAGTGGCTTGAAGGAAAATAAAAGTTCAGGGTAGAATCAATAGGAATAGATCCTTTATATAAGGATTTCTTATTGCTGTTATACAAAATTGACCATGTTTGTGTTGAATCTGAAATAGTTATTACATTTTTTCAAATATTGTCATGTGATGTACTAACCTATAAAATTCAGTGTTTTGGGAACTTGTTGGGGTTTTTATTATTTAAATAGTCTGTGTCTAATTTTATCTCCCTTTTGAAATACATAATACATTTATTACAGAAAGTTTTTAAAGCAGTACATTCCCATGTTCCTTCTTTCCTTTATCTTTTCACACTTTAGGGTGAGAAAATCCCCATCTGAATGATGTAACTGTGCCACCCTCCACCTTTCCTTGCCTCACTGCATCACAAATGCTTCATCTCCCATTGAGCTCAAATGCTCAGCAGACATGAGCTCATTTGATTTAATGCAGAAATGAGTTCAGGTACCTGAAGGCTTGGCTTGTAGGATACTTTGTAGATAGCTTATTACTATAGAAAAACAATTCAACTTGTTATACTCTGCCAGTCATTTGGATAGGCTCTGTCTTTTAATTTTCAGTATATTTCAAGTGATGTTTCAAGGATGAAATTCAGTAGTCACCTCTTGACTGTTTTGAACCTGACCATTCATTCTTATTCTTCCTAAATTATCAATACTGAAAGAATTCAGTGTGTTCTGCTTGGATTTATGACCAAGGAATGTCCCTAGTCAGAGAAGGTAAAGATGAATGAGTTTGCTGAGCAGCATCTTAGCTCAACATTTTTCATTCCTCGACAGAACATTAGATTGTAACTAATGAGGTGTTTGAGGAGAGGCTGAACAAGAGCTGCTCTTTTAAGAGGTGCTTGCCTTCTGTCAGAGCAATCCAGGCTGGCTCTGGCTGCTGACAGGAGCAGTGCCAAGGATGGGCTTGGGAGGACTCTCCCAGTGAAACTGCCTCCTGGGAATGCTGCTGTTGAAACTCAGGGCATGAAAACCTTGGATTATTCCTTTAACTTTTGGCTTTACCTTTCCATCTCCTTGCCTTGACTATTCCTTTCTAAAATGAGGCAGTTCTGTAAAGGCTAAGATAGTGTATTATTAAATGCCAGTGTCCCTTGATAGTGTGTTATTAAATGCCAGTGTCCCATGATAGTGTGTTATTAAATGCCAGTGTCCCAAATCTCAGTAGTGAATTCTGGTAAGGGAGCAGAATCTTGTATGTGATTTCCTAGAGCCCCCCTCAAAGTGTGTCCCTGTGATGCCTTAAGTTTTTAGCTTTTAGATTTTTTAGATTCTGGGCTGTTTTGGTGGGTAGTTTTAGGTTTCATATTGAGTGCTACTAAGTTCTCAAAGCAGATAGACCAAACAATTCCTTCTGTAGCTTGGGACCAAGGACAACTTCCAGGCCCAAGAACAAAACCAATGGTGAAGTGAGAAGAAAAACCCAGGAGGATGGAGCTTCATGACCTGGAGCTGTAATTGGACAATGAACTCCAATGTGCTGATGGAGCAGAACTCATCAAAGTGTGGGACATTGTGATCACTCATCCATTCTGTGCCCATTTTGGGTTTATTTTGGGTGTGCCCAGCTGGGCTCTGGTGCTGCCCAGGTGTGCCCAGGGAGGGCTTTGAATAAATCCCTGCTTTGTCCTTGTGCTCTGCTGGGCTCTGCTCCAGCCCAGCTCCAGAAGCTGTAGCATTGTGAGGACACACTGCCAAAGTTGTTTCTTTGCTGCACATGGAGAAATTTACACATCAAACATCAAATCAGAAGTTAAATTAATAGGAATATATCTTTCAAGCCTATGAATAAATCCAATACAAACTAATTCCTACGTGTGTGTGATTCCACAGATTACATTTGGAATTGTTTTGTCAATGTGGCTATGAATTCTTAAAATAATGCTGACTTTTAGTTGTTGTTGTTGTTAGGATTTTCTTCTGTTGTGTTTTGGGGGGGGGTTTGCCTGTTTGGTTTTTCTAATACTGGTTTTCACAACTGAGTAAATTCTGTTAATAGGTAGCTTTTTATGTCCATTTTAGAAGTTGTAATTCAACAAGTGCCAAACCTCTTAGTTTGGGATCTCAAATGCCTTCAAACACTGTAGTGATTCTGTTTTGCTCTCAGAGATTGGGAAGGCTGAAAGAGAAAGTTTGAAGAAAACAAAAAATTAAATCCACTTGTTATGCAAGTGTTGGAGTTATGGTTGCTAATAACTTGGGTTTTTTAAGTCCTGTATTCTTCAAGGCCTGCTTTCCATTTGCAGCTGAAGTGCCTTAGGCACTTGGATTATTTTGCATTATGCTTAAATCTGACCTCTCAAAGCTGGGAGGCTTTTTCCAGGTGTTCCAAATGAATTGGAAAATGAATGTTATACTTTGGTTTGGAATTCTGTGACTGGGGCAGGGGGGCAACACAAACTTGTGCTTTGTGCTCAGCAGCTCTTAGCAAGTTGTGGCTACCAAAAGTGCCTGGCTTTGCCTGCAGAAGGGTTTTCCTCTTGCCAGTGCCAGCTGAAGGCTCCTGCCCCAAAGTGCCTGTCCCTGCCCTTCTGCCAGATGTTTCTCAGGCAGGAAGGAGCATCCTGGGGCTTTGCCTTCAAGCACTACTGCTCATGGCAGCTGCAGAGGTTCCTCACAGATTTTTCAGTAGTTTGAGCAACCCTGCTTGGTTTGGTTTTCTGGAGTGGGTGTTTTTTGTTTGTTTGTTTGTGTTTTGGGGGTTTTTTTCTGTAATAAAACAGAGGATTCAGGAGTTTGCTTTCACATGAAAGTAGCATTTGCCTAAACTGTTTTTTTAATCATTTGTTTGTTGGAATTCTTATATTACAAGGGCCACAACAATCTATGCCAAAACAACAGAGCATTCTTCAATGAGACATTATTAGTGTAAATTGTGAGCATAAGAGCCAGAAATTTAGAAAATAATTAAAATTCCCTTTCTGGTTTTACCTTTATACTACTCTAAATTTAAGTGGTTTTTTTTCTCCCTCATTCCTTTGCTAAGTTTTGATGGATTTTCTTTTGTTTTTTCTTCTCCTGCTCTATAGTGTAGTTTTCAAAGGACTTTTTGAAGTACCTCTTGAGGCTCTTGGGTCACTCTTCCTAGGGAGCCCTGGAATGAGAAGAAAATGACAGAGTCTGTTTCTAAAAATGTACTTTTTGCTACCATAGCTTCTGGTTTTTCTCCTCATTTTCATACCTTCATTAGCCAAATAATTGTTTCCTTCCCTTTATACAACAACAGTTTGTATTCTTTTCCATCAATAGAACCTGAAACTTTTACAGTCGATTTTTCAGGGGGAGCTGAAGGGCTCTCAAGTGGCAGATTCATGGAATGTTGCCTTGGACAAAGAGGAGAGCCATTGTCACCAGTTAAAACCAGTAAAGAGAGTGGGAGTTCAGAGTAGCAGGGTGATGCTGCAGGACCATGATAAAAGCCATTGCATTTTTAGTATGTTTAAGCAAGATACCTTTAAAAAGAAGAAACCCAACATGGAAATTAGTGAGTTTATGACAGTGTGATTTAATCTATGGGGCTTTTTCATTGCCCTTGAGGACTCCAGTAATTTTCAAGAATTTGCTGCATTCATTGCTTGTCCCATCCTGTGTTTTTACTGTGCAGCTCTCAGTGCTTGCCCATTTTGTGTTCTGCATACCTGTTGCACATTGCTGTGTACATTTAATCCTAACTTCTTTTTTTCTTTTTTAAATTCTGGCTGGTTTGAAAAGAAAGCAGTTTGGGTTGTCTGTGGGTGTTTTCTTTCAAAGTTATCCACTGGGTAATGAATAACTGAAATGTTGGGGGGAAAATCCTTTTTCCTCCAGAGTGCTGTCGTGAAGATGTTTTGCTGCAAATATTTGAGTCACAGCAAGTTCTTCCTTATAGTTACAGCTATAACAACAATAGTGTTATCTGAAATATTTCTGTTCTGGTGGATTTTACTTGTCTCAGGCAAAGGTGTAGGTGTGCTGTGCTGGATGTTGTGGACAACAGTGGTTATTTCTGGCCAGAAAGTTATGGAAAAGATTAATAATGTGTGTAAAACATGAAAGCAGTGGAATATTGTGTGGGAAGATTGATACTTGCACAATGTTTTTGGTCGTGGCAGATTATAAAGAGGAAAAAGGGACAAAACTGGATATTATTTTCACCAGCTAATTGATCCATGAGCAGCGTTAGGAAAAAAGTCATAGAATGGGGAAGTTCTAAGAGATGAGAAGGAAGAGGAAATGGTCATCTTTTATCTTTCCACAAACGAGGAACATTTCCCATGAGAAGGAATCATCCTGGAGATGGGCAGTGCAGGCTGTAATTAGTGTCAAGGCTGATAACAAGATCAGGTAAGGCAAGGCTAAGGTTGTTAAAAAGCTTAAAGGTTGTTTGTGTTGAGGGAAGAAAGGAAGGAGATGGATTGAAGCAAGGAATCAAGTAGATAAATCCTTTGCTCTTTTATCCAGCTGTCTTTGGACAGACATCCTTTGGGGAAGTTTAACTCTCTGTATGAAAAGCTGGGATGTCACAAGGAGCTCCTCACTTTGTGTGTCCTCTTTGCAAGGGGAGGAAGCAGGCTCAGTGCATGTTCTCTGCTCACTTCTGCAGTCGAGTGAGCTTGTTGGAAAGACTGGCTCTGGACTGGGAAGGCAAGTGTAAGACCTGGCATCATCCTTCATGGGAGTGAACAAGTTTCACATTTTGGAGAGAGTGCTTGCAGCATCACTGAAATACAAAAAGTGCTGTCAAAGTCATCTTTGTTTTGTGCTGTTTTAAGATAAGAGCACTCCTCTCTTTTTTTTCTTTTTTTTTCCCCTTCCCAAACACTTGTCACATGAATCTTTTCAGTACTGCCTTGTGCTGGATACTCAGAGGGGACAGCAAGGTCACCCCCTCCCTGTGAGTCTCCTGCAGTTCCATGCCTGGGCTTCCTGCAGAGCTGTGCTCACCTGGCTCACAGTGAACACCTTGTGTGCCCAGGAGGGATGTGACCCCCGCAGTCCCGTGCACGGGGATGAAATGTGAAGCAGATGCTGAAGAATTCCAGTGCTGGGGCAGTGCGGTGAACAATGCTTTGCTGTGTCCCGCTAAGCATTAGGTGGCAGTAGCGTGTTGTGTTTGGCAGCTGCTTTGTCGCTGGGTTTTTCTCTCTGCCGTCTTCAGCGCAGTTTCCAAATGGAGAAAAGATGTGTTTGATTTGTGGCAGTTTTAATAAAATGCCGGTTCCTGGTTGCTTTGGCTGTGGGACTGTAAGGAGAGCAGTTTGGAGTCTGTGTGCATAGGTGGGATTAGTGTGCTGCAGGGTGTGCTCAGTGTCCGTGGCTCATTACCTAACAGTGAGAACATTAACCACACATATCCTGATGAGAAATGCACTGTTAATGGCCAAGGGAGTTCAGTTCTGCAGCCCTTTTTCATAAGCTGTTACCATATCTAAACATAATATAGCCTGTTAGATGAAGTGGGGTTTGGGTTTACTTTTCCCTTTTGGTCTTATTTCTTAGATAGAAAATAATTGTAGGCTCAAGAGCAAGTTGGTGGGAACATAATTAACCTTTCAGCACAGTGGTGTCACTGTCACTCCAGGTCTTGGACAAGTGCAGTTACCTCGTGACCCTTCTGGGAGGTTGTTTTTTCCCTTCATCCTTGTTTCTCCCAGGTAAAGGATCTCAAGGATTCCAGAACTGTGTTGCATTGTATTAACTGGGCAGGATGATCAATTAATGGAAGAAGAGCAAGAAAGTGTTGACAGGACATGCTGCCTAATTAGTACCTGGTGGACCATGTAGGCCACAGAGCCCAGACTGTGGTGTTGCCTCAGGGTGGCAGCTATACAAGACCTTTACATGCAGAACAGGCCTGTGGAAAAGCCAGGGAAGGAAGTCTTCACTCTGAAATATTTCCCTTTCCACTGCAACCTCGGGGGCAGCTTCATTCTTCACAGAAGGAGCACATTCCAAATTACCCACCCTGTGTTTTGTACACGTTGCTCTGAAGCCATGTAGCAGCCTTTTGTTTGCTCAGGTAGTTTTTAATGGAAGAGCTGGTCTACAAATAGGTGGTCTTGTTATTAAATAAAACTGTGTAGTAAGGGGCAAATACCAGGGCAGTAAGATTTCCTGATGGCTCCTATGATAAAATGGCAAGCACAAGGATTCTAAGGGAGGAGCAGCCAGCAGCACAGTGCTCAAGGGTTCCACCCCAGCTGGTTTTCTATTGCACAGCAGTGCTTGAGAATTTTTGAGGTGAAACTTAAATCATTCTGAATTGAAAAGCACTTTGAGTCTAGGAAGGTAGGATGCCAGAATTATTTAGTTACTGGTGATTAGTGAGTTTTTCCCATTCATTTGTATAAACAAATTGGTAATTAATTCACATTCTTCATTCAGAAGTTCCTCCTGAAGTGACAGAAGTTTAATATTTACGTGGTTAAATTAAAGATTTTTTTCACAACTATCTCATTTTCTCCTGCAGTTCAAACTTTGTTTTGCTGAGATAAACACCTTCCTGTTTCAGAATACTCGTATTGAATAAATAACCTCTCTTTTTTGTGTGTGTATAAAATAGTGTATTTTTTTTACCCTGCCCAAATTTACAGGTTCAGCTGGTGAAGTTGGAAAATGGCTTCTTTCTGTGACCTTTCAGTGAGTGCCACTGGGTGAGGACCAGGTGCACGTCTCTCACTTTTTTCCATTGATCATCACATTGATCTAAAAGTGCTTTTCTTACATTTTGTTAGCCAGAAGTCCAAATTCCATTTTAATAAACAAACTGATCATTTGGCCTGTGTTCTGATTTAAAACCCATTGCAGAATGGATTGTGGAAGAAGAGCAGTTGTGCCCTAGAGCACAGCAGCCTGTGCTCTGTGTGTCCTGCCCATGCCAGGGCGAGTGCTCCTTGGGAGCCTGTGCTCAGGAGCTCAGCTCTGGCTCCCACCTGCATGGCCAAGGTAATGCCACATCTGGGGGTTCATTCTGACACAGCCTGCTGGGCATTTGTGGCTGAAAGGGTTCAGGCTGATGATGGAGGTAAAATTAGCCAGAGTGGTAGCTGTCAATGGCATTATAGAGCTCTCAGAGTGCTGCAGTTGTTTTACATTGTTCCTTTTCTGTGCCCTCTCCAGCAGGGAGACTGCTCAGCTTTACATTTCAGCTGATCTGGAACTTTCAGGACACGCTGCATAATTTGGCTGAAACTATTGCTACAAGCCCTGCAATGACAGTTCAGAGCTGGAAATGGGCAGTTTTGCCAGGGTGTGGGGTGATGAGGGGGACCCCTTCTCCTACACTGTGTTAAGCTTAGCTGATAGGGTTTAGATGCAGAAGTTTAATTTCTTGGATAGCTTTAGACAGAAATTTACTGAGCCCTGAGACCAATAGAAGCAGAATTGTTCATGAGGGCTGGGGCCTGGATCAGTCACACTGTAAACTGTCTGAGTACAGAGATTTCAGGGTGGGTGCCTGTACAAATCCTCAAAATCAGTCTGAACTTCACAGTGGAGGCAGGGTTTTCCCACCAGCTCTCACACTGATCTGCCCTGCTCAAAATCTGCACCCAGAGCCCCTCTGATAAGCACTTCTGGATCAAAGCAACAAAACTCTATCTCCAAATGTAATTTTAGAAAGAGGAGGAGTGCTGCACTAAGCTTAATTGTCCAAACTTGATGCCAAAGCTATGGGAAGATGAAGACTGAACACAGTCTTTTTGTGGAGAGAGAGAAAAAGACTGAGTACAAAGAGGATGTCAGCCTACCATAATATTTTGAATTTTGAAATTATTTTAAATAGTTGTTGATTTCTAGCTGTGGCTTAAATACTGTGGTCATCAGGCCAGATGGAGAGATTTTGTTTTAGGAATTGTAATTGCTTTCTTACAGAAATGTGCCCTCGCTGTCTGTAAATAACTAGAGAAATGGATGCAATTATATGACCCAATCCAGCCCTTGTTCAGCAGTTAATTTCTCCAGATTTCTATGAGCATTTGTTCCAACCTACACAGATTTGGTTGTTGGTTTAAATCTAGCCAAGGCTGGTGGTGCCTTAATTGCTACCACAGAGCAGCCATTTGGCCTGTGTGAGATGAATGTTGTCAAGGTACCTTCTGCAAGGCGGACATTCATCCACTGGGAATGGATCAAGAAAGTTTTCATTAATTGGTCCCTTTGTTGGCATTTGTGGCAGAGCAGCCAAAAACTGAGGATGAACAGACACTATGTCAGGGGGTGAGATTTATTGGCAAGTCTCAGTAAAAACTGGTATTTACTACATATATTGTGAGCGGGGGCAAAGGAGTTTCCTTCTAAGAACAGCCTGGCATTAAGTTTACTGAGATTTTTGGTTTTTTTTAAGGCAGGAAAACGTAACAAGAATTCAGACTCAAGCAGAAGTTAAATAGGAAATAGCCAGTTAATATTTTTCTTCTTAATGTTGACTGTCTTGCAGCTTCTTTTTAATGTGATGTGAAGTGTTATGATGGGCTCTGTAACGTACAGACAGATTTGCATGGACCTCTGAATGTGTCAGATGAGAACACTTGACAGGTTTTGTCCTGACTTCATTTGCTTAACCTGTAGATAATGACAATTATCTATACATGTAGAATAAAGTATGACAAATGTTTTTAAACATAGCTCCCAATAGCGATATTTTTATGTTCAAGTTAATTTCTGCATTTTAATCTCGTTGCTTCATTATATTGCAAGGGACATACTGGGAATGATTTGTGCATTTTCTCTAAGTGCAGCATGATTGTTTAATTTTGTCCAGAGCAAGGTTGTTTGCATGTTCCTGTTCTGCTTGCTTAAGCCCATTTTAACTTTTTTTTATAAATAAAATAGCAGTTTGGACTTACTACTCTGAGGGAGAGTTCTGAAATTTGAATATTCAGATATTGATAGTGAGCTTTGATAAAAGAGTAAATAGATTCCACCCTGATAATGTGATTGAAAATTGCTTGGTATCAATCTGTGCAGCTCCCATAAGGAGTCAAAGTTTCATCCTCCTGGATTCCCAGCCATGTGGTTGGGAAATAATGGCTTGGGTTTGTCCCTGGCTGCAGCTGCTGCCCTGCTTGGCCCGTGCTGTGCTGCCAGCAGCAGTGCCCACTCCCTCCTGCTCCCAGCCACTGCTGCCACCCTGGGCCAGCCAGCCCTTGGGATCTCTGCTCTTTGCACTTTTAATTCACTCCTTTCATTCATCAGGAATGTCCCTGCACCACGTAGGAGAGCTCTCCTTGGCAAGTTTGCATTGAGTTTCTCTTCCCTGACTGTCGCTGAGTGTCTGTCGTTGCTGCTGATTTTTTAATATAAATACACATCTTTTTTACACTTTCCAGAAGGTGTTGTAGTGGAGGCTGGGAAAACTGGTTTTTAAAAAAGGTAATTCATAATTGGGTGGAAATCATACTTCTCTCTGCATTCATGGCTAAAATAATGTCTGGCTGTAAAAATACTGCAGCTGCTGCTATATGCCTAACATGGAGAAAGGGATGAGAATGCTGAGTACTCAGTTAATTTGAGATGTTAATATTTTGTCCTTTGCTCTTATTTAAAGGTCAGGTTTATTCATCAGATGTAGCTCTTTTAAAGGTGGAAATACTTGGTGCATCCAAGTAATCCTCTGGTAAAATCCTACTGCTTGATTTACTCAGGGCACATTTCCAGCTTTAAATATATCCCTTATTCAAATATAGGCACACATCCCCTATGGAAATAAAGCAGGAATTCAAGACTTGTCTAAACTTGTCAGTTCAGTTTAGCAAGGTGATTCCATGAGACTGTAGATGATTTCAGAGTTAAAAGTCTTTAATAAATCAGGTGATTTAGAAATTTACTGTTCTGTAAGTGTTGGTTTTACTCACTACTTGTGAGTTACTTTATGACTCAGGATAGTAAGGCCACAACAATCTAACTTGAATTTTTGAGCTCTCATGGTTTCATCATTGTTCTGTGCCTGTCATTACTTTTGAATTTTAGAACCTTAATAAATGCTTTCCTTATGGGGAAAAAAATCTAAATGGTGTATAAGGAAAATTTTTAAGTCTTACAATGTTTCTCCAAAATAATTGTCTCAGAAGAGAAGGTCAAGAATTTAATGCAGCTGCATTTGAGTCATCCTTTGTATTTTACTTTTAATTTTCTGATGAAGATTCCTGAAAAAGCTTGACAACTTTGCAGAAAATATTGGAAAGTAGGAAAGACAAAGCTGTAGAAGGTAGAGAGTACTCCTTAGTTTGATCCTGGAAAAAAATCAGAACCGATTTCCCTTTCCTCAGTCAGAATAAAAGCAAGTTTACATTTTCAGTGGCTTATTTAAAAGCTATCTAATTTCAGCAGGGAGGAGTTTTTTAGTTACCTGGGGAAATACACAGTAGTAGATTAAATCACTTTTTCATAAGTGAAATAAAAATTTGGAAGCAGTAGTAGTTTTCCTGGAAAATGAATCCTCCTGGTTTGATGTGAGGACTTAGGGACGTGGTGCATCTTTTGTTTTTGGAGCAAATACCCTTTATACACAAGGCAAAATAGCCTTAGTAATGTATTAATTACTAAAGGAGAAGGGAGAGGACTTTTTAAACCTTTTCTAAATAACCAACCTTGTCAGTCTGGCATGTGGAAAAGCAGCTGTGCATAGAAGTTGTGGTGTATTCCACAGTTGAGGAGGAGATTAGAAATGTAATGTAAAACTCTGTAATGCTTCACCCCTCCCCTCTCACCCTGCTGGATTCTCACTGGGTGCTGGAAACATCTTGGGAAAAATGAATTCATGAGCCCCAATAAGAAATACCCATTGCATTGATTTCACTAGAGGGCCTGTGCTTGCTAATTTGAATTTGATTAAGATCAGCCCCCTGTTACATTTCTTCCCCAAAGCTAAGGAGCTGGTGGCAGGGTCAGGGATGGGTCCTCACCGTGGCATCTGCAGCTGGGGAGCTCAGCCAGAGCTCAGCCAGGCTCCCATCCTGTGTGTGAGATTTAATTCCAGTTGGTGACTGAATGGCCACAGCAACTCCCCGGGGTTACAGTCCATGGGTGGATTTTGCACTTGTGAGAAGTGCACAAGGGTCCAAGCTTCATGGGGTGTAAAGCAGGCAGAACTTCAGAGAGCAGCAGCTGAATGTGCTGCAGCATGTTCCAAATTCCCCTAGCTAATTGTGTGCTGCACTGTGCAAATAAGAATATCATAAATAAAATAGATGTTGGAACACAAGGCATTTTCAGAGTCCTACACCGACAGCAACATTAACACCTTGTTTTTGAGAAAGAAGTTTGTTTGCTTGCTTGTTCTTTCTTCTGTAGCAGATATCAAAGGCAATAGATGAGCATAATGCAATACAAGTAATTTACCTAAAAATATTCCATGAAAAATTTCTTAACTTTTTGAATATTTGAGAAAAGACTGAGAACTGAACCTGTTTCTGTTTCAGAGTTTGTTTGCCAGGTGAAACCTTGCTTCTCACAGTAGCTGCTGAAGAGTACAGTCTGATGTATATTAAGAATAACACAGCAGAATGCAGTTGTTTTATCCAGGTGTGATAATGATATTGTAATTGAAAAGGGCACAAGGTTAAGTTTGTGTTAGCCAGTTTTTCCTGTTGCCCTGTGGTGCCAAACATTTCACCAAGTCTCCAACAGATACTGCTTCAAGTGTGTTTTTCATATGAGCTTTGGACTTCAAGGCTCCTGCTTTTCCAAAAATTTTTTTAGCAATTTCAGAAGCTAAGGGAAATGAAACCTTTAAGAAATTGTTGTTGAATTAAATCTTACACCCAGAGCTAGAGTCCTCAAGAGATGCCAGGACAGTGTGGCATTTAGGATAAACATCAGGAGAGCAGTAGTATCACATGTGTGTTGTCAGATGAACTAATGTTATTTCCAAAATCAATTGGTTTGTTTTTTAGCATTCAGATTAACTGAAAAGCATTGTATGCTGTAAAGTGATAACAAACCCCAGACAGGGAGTCAAGTTACTTCTAGTACAGTTGTAAAAAAGGCAAATTGGGTTGGGCATGTATCACCAGCCTTCTTCATTTTCCTTTCCCTCAGCTGGACTTGGGAAGGGATCCTGTAAACCAGTAAAACATTAGTAAAACTTGGTTTTGAATGCAGTTACCAGGATGAGTGCTCAGCAAAAAGTTATTTTTATGAAGTACTGCTGCCTCAAACTGTTGCACATCTGCAGCTGAAAGATTTCAGTGAGTACAGTAACAGGGATGAGAACCCTGCTCAGGTAGGGTGTGAATGGCAGGAGCAGCCTCTGCAGTGATTCTGAACAGTGATCCTGAGCATCCTGAGCCCTGATCCTGGGCAGTGATCCTGGACAGTGATCCTGAGCATCCTCTGCACTGATCCTGGACACTGGTCCTGAACATCCTCTGCACTGATCCTGGACAGTGATAGTGAACATCCTCTGCACTGATCCTGAGCATCCTCTTCACTGATCCTGGGCAGTGATCCTGAGCATCCTGAGCCCTGATCCTGGGCAGTGATCCTGGACAGTGATCCTGAGCATCCTCTGCACTGATCCTGGACAGTGATCCTGAGCATCCTCTGCACTGATCCTGGACAGTGATCCTGAGCATCCTCTACATTGATCCTGAGCACCCTCTGCACTGATCCTGAGCACTGACACTGGGCATCCTCTGCACTGATCCTGAGCATCCTCTGCACTGATCCTGAGCACTGACACTGCAGGAGACAGGGGGGCTGCAGCATTCTGAGTGGAAGCTGAGGAGTGGGTGCATGAGGGAGGGATGAGCAGCAGTTCAGCAGGAGCTGAAGGAGGGAGGTCGAGTAGAAAACAGGGCCTGTCTGTTTGCATTATGGGGCCTGGACAGGCTGCAGCTGAGATTAACCCAGAAATAAGGCTGAATGGGAGAGGGGAGGGCATCCCAAACGTCCATCATATTTCACCTCCTGCAGAACAGCCAAACACTGGCTCTGCCTCTTCAGGCAGCTGCTCTGAGGTTATGCTGGAGAGGGAGCAGCATCAGACCCCCAGAATCTGGTAACTAGGAGTGAGGGAAGGTCCCCACAAAGAGCAGGGTTGATTTATGTCTGAAGTGCTGACAGAGGACATTAGTGCTCCCTCTGAACTTTGGTGCTTTTGTGAAGTGTCCTGTGTGTCTGAGTGGCTGAACAGGAGAGAGGACACCTTGTCTGCTGTCTTGGAGAGGGAAGAGAAGGGCAGTTGAATCAAGAGTAGATTTCTGGTGCAGACAAATTCCTGGATTTTGATTAGCAAGCTAGAGAGTAGGAAAATAAGAGCAATAAGAGCATAACAGCACATAAATCCAGATGAAATGGGGTCACTGGAATAAAAAAAGAAGAAGAGTGTTAGAACAAAAGAGCTGATGTTAGAGGATTTTTCTTAGTGTAGATGTAGTTTGCTAAAGGCATTAGGTAATGATAGAAGAGAAAGGCCAAGAGTGGAAGGAGCAAATAGGTTTAGCAGACATGGAGAGAAACAGATAGATATAGATAAAGATGCATATTTTAATGAGTAGTTCCCTACAATGGAGTTGATACAAGTTAGATGAAATTGTAGTCTTTCTAACCTAAAAATTGCATATGCTGCACATAATCAGTTTTCCAGATCTCTAGGGAAGAGATTAAAGGCTATGTGATAAACCTGAAGAATAATTAATTTTCTGCATTATTCAAGAAAGGAACAGAGTGTTTTCTGCATTGATTATTATTTTTTCACAGTACTTTTGTGATGTGTGGCTTCCTGTATTTTGCTGTCTCCTCCCAGTATAGTTCAGAATCATTTTTCAGCCAGACAGGTTTTGGTGCAGCACAGGGAAAGTGTGACCAGTTCTGTGGGAGTGTTCTCAGCAGGAGAGAAGCCAGTGTGCTTAGATCTGCTTTGGACACTAAATGGTTCCATGGATCTCTAAGGAACTGATCTGGTCTTTGTGGCCAGCCCAATTATCTAGCAGTTCTCTATATATAGAATACAATGATCTAATGCAGTGACCAACATTTTTCGGTTTTGTTTGCATTAGAATTAGAATTTTAGAACTTTGTCATCTTGTTGAGGCGACAGAAAAGGGATGAATCTTTATGGATCACAGGTGTTCTTCAGCTGGATTTTCAGTAAGTTGTAAGATAGTCCTCAGTCTTGAATGCAGAGGGGACTTCAAGTGGAACAGAAGCAGGATTTCATGTACAGACCTCGTGTGTGGGCTTGGAGTTAGGTGCACCTGTGTATGGAGAACCACCTGTGACAAAACCTGGGGTCAGAGCCCTTCACTCCCCCATCCCTGCTGTTGTTGTGCAGAGGATTTGTGTGGGTAACACCCCTCAGTGCCAGTGCCAGACCTGTCAGTGAGCAGGCAGACTCCAGAGATGCTCCTTTCCATTTGGGAGTTCAGCAACTACACGTGTTGCTAGTATTCTTTTCTTTCCAAAACGAATTATAAACTGAAACTGAGGGATTTGTTTAATCAGAAATCTGCTGAAATGCTCATAGAACAGGTGTTCTCCATCTTAAAGTCTGCTTCAGGTTTCAGTGCCTCAGTGCTTCAGTTGGTCTGAAGGGCAATTAAAGCTCCAGAATAAGGGAGAGCTTGGTCTGTGACAGTTATCAGCTGGTAGGCCTGATTATATTGCAGCTTTCTCAACTTAAATTGCTCCATCACATCCACTGAGCAATTTAAAATATCAGTAAAAAGAGATTACTGGAGGTGAATTTAAGCTACAGGAAGATGGAGCTTTGAGGGTTCCTTTTCAGGAGACACTGGAACCACTCAAGTCAGAATGCTCTGCTCAGGACAAACGAGAAAGAAAACATGTTACCATTTTGATTATTATTTCCTGTTTAATGTGGGATTTCTTGAATAACCATGTCCTTGAATAACCATTTCTTAACTAAAATGACACAATTTTGTAGCCAGTGATCCATGACTTCAAGTATTTGGAAGGGCTATTGAGTCACTGAACTGGAAGAAATTAAAGATGTTGAGGCATATTTTCAAAAGTAGAATTACATGTAGTATAAATGATACTTGATCATGTATATTTTATTTACCATTTAAGTCACAAAAAAAGCTAGGCACGTAGTACAGCATTCAATGTATCAGTAATAGCCTTAACATGGGTGGTTATGTTTAAGTCAGCTCTGGGTAGTACCATGAGAGATGCCAGCATCTAGTTCCTGTGTCGTGGTCCCCTGCATTTTGTTTGTGGTGTCACTCTCCAGGTAAATTGTCCATGAGGCCACTGATTCCATCAGCAAATTATCCAGAAAATGCCATCAGTGCACACAGTGCCACTGGTGGCTCTGCTGCCTTTCCAGTGGGATAATTAAATTGGCAGGTTCCCCTCGTGCCCAGCGTCCTCATCTCCCTTCCTCTGGCTCCTCAGCTTAGACCTTCTCCCTGTCTCCGTGCTCCTAGCTGGGTATCAAATGCATTATTGATTGCTGCTCTGCCACCCTCCTCCCTTTGCCTGCCCAGCCCTGGTTTGATGTTGTTTTTGATTGGCAGTATCACCCCGACAAGCAGGAGGCAGATGTGGCAGCAGGAGAAGCCGAGGAGCGCGTGCAGCGGTTCATCGAGATCGATCAAGCGTGGAAAATTCTAGGGAACGAGGAGACAAAAAAAGAGTATGACCTGCAGCAGCGTGGTAGGTTCTGCCAAGGAGTGCTGGAGTGGCAGCAGCTCTTTAAATAAGCAGGGGCTGGGAGTGGTAGTTAGATGGTATTTTAAAATGCTGTTTAGTGCTGGACCCAGTGTTTCTTTCGCTCCTGTCCTACTTTCAAGCGTGGATCCATTATTTATAGCTTGCACTACACATACATTAGCTGCTGAAAACAGAGAATTACTTCCAACAAAATGTATGGGGGTATTAGTCCTGATAGTTTGAATTATTATGAAAGTTATACTAATTGTAGACCTTAGATCATTTTATTTTGTGAAGGTAGCTCTGTTAATTGTTCTCAATTTTAAGTTCTCCACGCCGTTTTGGTGCAGTGTTTGAGATGTGAGTATTCATCCATCTACACCTAGTGTTCTCTGTCTGTGGATTTATAACCAGAGTCATTAGGACACGTTCTTTTCCATCCTGGGTGTTGGGTAGCGTTCATAATTCATCTGTAGCCTAAACTAGCCCTTCTAAAGCAGGTTTGTAAATAATATTTCAATATAACATATTAACTAGGCAGCTCTGGCACGCATTCCTTTTTATAGCTCTCAGAAAATAGCTTCTTAAAACAGTGACAGGCTGTTGTGAGAAAGAAAGGGGGGAAATGTAGGTCAGGTCTGTCACACATGGGCTACCATTACATGAAGTGATAGGCTGTCTTTCTGCTCTGGCCTCAGGATAGGAGTCCCTCAGCCTTCCATTAGACCCTTCAATAAATGTATCTGCAGCCTCCCTGGTAATGGGGGAGTCAATAATAGTGCCTTGCCCGTGGGGAGAGCGCCGGGTCGCGCTCGGCCCCGCCATTGACGCGGCGCCACCAGCGCTGCGGAATGTGCTGAGAAAAGCCCGCTGTGTGTGTGTGCAGCTCGTTATTGAATTCCTGCCATTGTGCACTGGCACACCAGCAGACCTGGCTCCCCGTGCTGCTTTAGCTCCCTGGCCGCCGGTGGGCAGGCACCGCCCGGCCACGGGCACAGCCTGGGCACACAGGGCACACAGGGCACACGGGGCACAGCCCGGCCACGGGCACAGCCTGGGCACACGAGCACAGCCTGGGCACATGGGCACAGCCTGGGCACACGGGGCACACGGGCACACGGGG
>VXBS01001955.1:120210-161525 GCA_013400255.1 Sitta europaea
CCTGGGCACAGCCTGGGCACACGGGGCACACGGGCACAGCCCGGGCACACGAGCACAGCCTGGGCACACGGGCACAGCCCGGCCACGGGCACAGCACGGGCACACGAGCACAGCCTGGGCACACGGGCACAGCCTGGGCACACGGGGCACAGCCCGGGCACACGAGCACAGCCCGGGCACACGGGCACCAGGAACTCGGCCAGCGTGTGTTGTTGAGGGAGTATTTCAGAGGAATGGGGAAAATTGGATCTGGTTCTGTTTGCATTAAGATCAGAGTTAAATACATTTTTCCTTCTCAAAGTTCTTTTTTGAATGCCTGAAGGTGATGTCAGAGCAGGGGTTTCTGCTGCGCAGCGCTCTCGTGCTGTTGCACTCTTCCCATTGTGGTGTTGGTTGTGCCCTCCCTGTGCAGGGGAAGAAGGAAATACTAGAGATTAAGTTGGGAATCTTTTCAGTATTTGGTGAGCTTTACCTAAAGCTTAAATTCATATGAAGTTTTCATTTTGCCTGAGTCAGGTGAATCCACTGGAGTAGAGAGCTCCATCAAGAGTTTGTTTTCCCTTGGGATTTAAGGACATTGCTACAAATTAGTTTTGACCTTAATCCAAAGATTTTCTGTATTTTCTGAGATCCTTTTGCATCCAGATGAGTTCTTCAAAAAGCCACCACAAGATGCTGTTACATAAATAAAGGGATCAGATTGTACCTCTCTTTAGGCAGGTGCTTGGGAATGGGCCATCCTGCTTCAGGAGGGTGCCATCCCCACCTAGCACACGTGTGCAGTGCTGCTGCATTCTTTCCAGCATGTTCCCTGGCAGCAAAGTGATGGGGAGATAAATTCTGGTTCTTTGCATGCCTGTCAAGCTGCTTCTGAAGTCCTGATTCTAGACAAAGTCATCGACACTGCCATAAAAGCTCACAGAAACAAAGGCATGGAGACAGCAGGAGAGGGGAGCAGGGATGGGAGGGGAACAGAGCAGGTGAGGAAGGTGCAAAGGGGGCCAGGAGGCAGGAGCTGAAGGATGCCAGTGTGTGTGTCTGTCTGTCTGTCTGTCTGTCTGTCTGTCTGTCTGTCTGTCTGTCTGTGTGGCTGCCCCTCAGCAGGAACCCCTTGCCCTGCAGTGTTTCCCCATTTCACAGGTGGGTTATTTGGGTGTTCCTTCTTGTGTTACACTAGCTGAAGCTTAATTACTTGGCTGGCAAATTCAGTAGCCAGAGAAGTGCCAAGGAGATGAAATTCTATGGGGCTCTATGGTTTTAATTTTCTTTTGGTTTGAATTGTTGAGAATAACCAGTGAATGTGCTTTTATATCTTAATACTGCTTTTCTCTGAAGGTTTCCCAATAATCTCCTAATTTTTTTGTGCCTTCAGGCCATTGCATTAAAGGGGAGGGGACAAACCACATACTGTTCAGAGGTTAGGCTCAAATACTTACCCAAATAAGTATTATATATATAATACTTAAATACTTTTTCTGATCTGGAAATCTTGTAAGAACTGCCTTTTTGTATATTTTCTGAAATTTTTTCCAATTCATTGTTTTGTCATATAAGAATACCCTTTTATGATGGTGAATCTTTTGCTTACAGTCCCTGTGAAAAATTTGGGAGATGGAAAAAAATCTGCATAAAAATTTACCTATGAAGAATGGATTTGGGGGTTTTTGTCAATAGATTTTCTTCTGAGATTTTTTCCATTCTTTATTTGATATTCCATTTACAAAAGATGAATATGCAGTTAAAATCAAGCTTGACTCTGGTAATTACCAAAAGTTTTTAGTGTGGATAAAACCTGTTTCACATTTTTCACATTAGAAATCATCTGAACCCTTTGAACAGCAGCCCTGCAGAGTTTCTGCATTTTTGTTGACATATACAAGGGAACTCTATCTAAACATTCAAGGTAATAATATGAATTCATTTTATGTTTTAATTAGTGATTGATTTTATGTTTTAATTGTTAATGGTTGATTAGCAGAAAGGTCACAAAATTAAATCAGTAAATTGGTGCCTTAGTTTAATTTCTGGTGGCAAATGTAGCAGATAATTCAAAGCTAGTAATGGAATCAACACTAAACCCAGTTGCTTTGTGATCATTTTGGGTGGCAAATTTAAGAATCTAGGGGTTTTTCCATTATGGCTCTGGAGAGGTTCAGGGATGGTTTGTTTGCACATGAGGATGGACACAGCTCATGGAATCACCCAAGGCTTTGGAAAATCCCTTCAAGTCCATCCTGTTCCAGCCCCAGGGGCAGGGCCTCCTCCCACAGGACCAGCTTGCTCTGAGCCCTTCCCTTGGCACCTCAGGGATCCAGGGGCACCCTCAGCTGCTCTGCCAGGGCATCACCACCTCACACACAAATACTCTTCCCACTATTTTTCCCACTGCTGTCTTTCAGTTTGAATCCATTCTTTCCTGTCCTGCCACCACGTGATAAAAATTCCCTCTCCAGCTTTCTTGTAGCCTCCAAGGCTTTATAGGGTGGGGGGAAGGAGGAGTTTTCACACCTCAGCACTTACCTCCTTTGGAATGTCAGTTTTTAAATTACACTTTTAGAAAAATACTGTGGATTTCCATTCTGGAGTAACTCTCCAGCAGAATTTCTGTTTTGTTCTTAGGCATGAGGAATTCCAGGCTCTACCTGGAACTGCCAGTGCTGCAGCTTGTGCCTGAGCATGGCTCTGGTTCCATCCTCTGTTCCTCTCCATCAGGCAGTGAGGCCCAACCAAAACTGGTGCTTAGCCTAAAGAGCTCCTTTGGTGACAGCTGTCACTGCAGGCTTTGCTGACACACAGTGGGTCTGCAGTGTGCCACTGATGCTGTGAGTGTGACAGGAGGCAACATTCCAGCCCTGCATCTGTGGCTCTAGCACTTGGAACTCTCTGCAATTAAATCTCACCTGTTTTTGGTATTTTTGAAATTTAGGAAAATTCTTAACACGTGACTGTGTTAAAATTTCCAAGTAAAGTTAAGTGTGATTGCTTTAAATGGACTGAAAAGACTCAGATTTAAGTAACTGCTTTAAAACTGAAAAGCCTATTAGAAAAAATTAACTTGTGAAAACATCCAGTGAGTACTGTGGTGATTTTTATGCAGAGTAGATACTGTGAACAGTATTTGACTGACAGTACATATCTTGAAGTTTAATTGTGTTTGGCTTGGAAAAAAACCCCAATCCTAAGTATGTGTGCCTGATAAAGAGCTAGAAAAATCTTTCAAGTATTATGAGTATCTTTACTATAACCATAAACTGTTAAAAGGGTTGAATTTCCATTTACTGCTTGCAACCCTTTCCCTAAAACTCAGCCTTTAATAGCCCAAGAAATATTTATTGTATCTCCAAGTGAAACTTAAATACCTTTCCTCTTTTACAATTTCTGAATGACCCAGCAAGGGCTCTACTAAAGCTTTACTGAACCAAGCTGCTAATAGTTATTTAATGTTGTTCTGCAGCCTGAAAGAATCTCAGTAGATTTTTCCTTTTAATCTCTTTGAATTGCAGGCTCATAAACCTCTCTGATGAGCCTGCCAGTGTTTTCTTAGATCCTGCAGTTGAGACAATGGAGCTGCAGAATCCTTTCTCCTCTTGTTGTCAGCCAAATCCAATAGATGGCAAAGCCAGGCAGGCTGTGCTGCTGGGGAATTAAAATTTGTCTCAGGATTTGTGGTGGAGATCAGGTGCTCCCATTTCCCCCTGCCTGTCCAGGGTGTGTTTCAGAACTGACAGCTCTGTACACAGAGTTTCACAGCCTGAGCAGACACCACATAACTCAGCACTGGGAAATTCCCACTCTCTCTGGCCAGGGAGTGAAAGTGGGACCCCAGTTTGCTTCAGGCAAGCACCAGCCACGAGTTGTTTAAAGAAAGTGGCCACCTCTGTTTCTGCTGTCTCAGTAATGTATTTAGGAGGAGCCCTAGAAAGTAAAAAAGCTTTGTTTGCTCCTGCTTGAACCAGACAGGCAGATAAATGCAGTGTGCAAAACTGCCTGACAAGAGCTGTTCCTGGATCATGTGTCAGGAGTGCTAATTTTTATTTTTTGTGATAACCAGATTTCAGAATTCATAGAATCACAGTCATAAAACATGCTGAGTTGGAAAGGACTTAGGAGGGTCACTGATGGCTGTGCACAGGACACCCCAGGAATCACACCCTGTGCTGAGAGCATTGTCCAGACACCCCTCGAGTGTCAGAACCCTGGGCACAGAGGAGTTCAGGCTGGCTGTGCTGACAGGCACTGAGCCCACAGATACACTGCAGTGACTGAGGCCAGGGGAAAGGCTTCCAGAACTGAGAGATGGCACTGGGACTGGGGCTGTGGAGTGGAATAGAAGTGTGTGATACCACAGGGTGAGACATTTAGAATTTAAGGGTTTGGGATATAGGAATATATATGTGTATATATATATATATATGTAACAAGATGGAGGGATTAGGGTGTGGGTTGTTTACTTCCCCTTCTCTCCCCTTCTCNTGCTTGGTCCTGGGACCACTGCCCTGGAGCCTGTTCCTGTGCCCAGCCACCCTGTGGGTGAGGAATCTTTTCCTGCTCTCCAACCTCACCCTCCCCTGACTCAGCTTCAGGCCAGTGCCTTGGGTCCTGTCCCTGGCCAAGAGAGAGCTGAGATCAGTGCCTGCCCCTGCTCTGCCCCTCCCCAGGGATTTGTGACTGCACTGAGGGGTCCCCTCAGTGTGCTCCTGTGCAGGCTGAACAGCCCCAGTGCCCCCAGCCCTGCTCACACAGCTCAGGGCCCTTCCCCTTCCTCGGGGCCTCCTTGGCACACTCTCCAATGGCCTCATGTCTCTCTCACACTGTGGCACCCAAAACTGCCCCAGCTCTCGAGGTGGGGCCACCCCAGCCCAGGGCAGAGCAGGACAGTCCCTGCCTTGCCCAGCTGCTGAGGCTGTGCCTGATCCTTCAGATCTGAGCATCAGATGGGGAATAACCATCTCTGTTCAGCCTGGGAATTGTGAGAAGGATTCGTTTTGCCTGTTGGTTGGGGTATTTTTTTATTTTCAAAATAACAGTTGCAGGGATGAATTAGAAAAGCATTGTTGAGATTCTGTTCCCTGGGCTTGGTATTACAGCATGTGTGGAATAGAAGACAGAGCAGGCTTTTCCTCAGCTGCTTCTTCATTGCTTTAATGGTTGGACTCAATGATGGTAAAGGTGTTTCCCAACACAAATGCTGCTGTGGTTCTCTGATTCACAGTTACTTTATTTGAGGGATGGTGACCTCCTGAACTTGCCTTGGACCAGTTCCCTTTAGGTGGCTCGTGGCCCATCTGCCCTTTTTGTACTTTCCAGCAGTGAGGCACAACCCAGACCTCCACCACCAATCCTGCAGAACTTGGACTGAGAGAAATCCTGCTTCATTCATCCCAAACAGGAAACTCTGGAAGTTTTCTAACTCAATTTTTTGTTACCTGTAGATGCAAATCTTTCATTCTACAACCTGAGACCCTTTTCCTTTGTGAAAATTGTGAATTTTTCTTCCCAGTATGAAAAAGAAACATGTGAAATAGGAAGCATTTGCAGTTTTCATACTGTTCTCACTGTGTTAGTTGATCACAGTGGTGAGCCAGATAGGTAGAAAAATTGATTCTGAGCTCTCTTTTTTAATTGTTTTCTTCCTCAGAGAAAAGGAGGATTCTGCTTCAAGCTGAGGCCTGCTGGAGGAGAGGCCTCTGGCTGGTTTGGGGGTGTTCAGGACATTCCCCATTGCAGTTCTCCTGGTTTGTAGCTTGTTCCAAGCAAACTCCCAGTAGCATTGGTGTTATTTGGGATGAGATGAGGCCATCTGACCCCTGACTGTCCTTTGACACCTCACAGCTACCTGATGTCCTGATCAGGTGCAAGGAAATGCTGCTACTCTGTAACTGGCAGGCTTCCCTGTTCCCTTCCATCATTACAATCCTGCTGATTGTTTCCCTTTCTTTTGAGAGCAGTAAAGCTCTGGCTTCTGAGTGTGTTCATTTTCTTTTGGTTCTGACCTTCTCCTTACCAAATAGGTGTTCAGCAAAGGTAACATCAGAGGCTGTGCTGATCCTGTCATTATTTCTCTTGTGTCCCATCTAATTGCTTTCATTAGAACTAATTCAGATGAGGCTCATTCCCAGGGTATGTAATGTACATTCCAGTTGAAAGTAGAACAGTGAGGTGCACAAGACACACTGGGATTTGATACCTGGTGGTTGGGTTGTGCTGGTGAAGGAGGGAATTCTCCAGTACCTGATCAGAGGAAGGTGGACAGGGGCAGTTTTTCTGGGCTGCTACTGGAGAGGGGGCTGCAAAGTCCCTCAGTTCTACTTTTCAGGCCAAAGCAGAGGAGTTACAGGGAAGTTAGAAGTTCCACAGAAGCTGGGAACCACTTAGAATGTAGTGATAAAGTAGGGCAATCTCTTGGGAATTAAAGCATTATCTGGCCTCTGCCTCTTCAGCTAGTCAATAAGCAGTTCTGGAATAAGGCATTATCTCACTTTCAGAGGAAGCTGTAGAAAATTCTCCATGCTCTCAAAAGCTACTCAATTATAAACAGGCTTAAAAATTCACCACTCCAAGAGGAGGAACACCTCCCTCCTCAAGAACAACCTCATTTAAACTGCACATAGGCACTGAGCTCCTGAGTCTTGCTGAACCCAGGGCATCTCTGTGTGTGTCCTGTAGTTCAGCTTTTGGGCATTTCTAGTTCTTCACAATACAACATCTGGGGAGTTGGAGCTCTCAGGGGTCAGGCAGCAGCTTGGAGGTTTTGTGCCATTAAGTTATAAGGGGTTGATGTCTCTTTTTCACTTTTTAGATATTACTTTTTATGGCTCCACTTGTAACTTTGGTGACAAGCTCTCATTATTGAGCTAAAGAAGTTGGTGTGAACTTTGTACCTCAAGTCTGAGTTGCTGATAAATGGAGGGAACACCCATTTGTGGTGCACACTTTACATTTGATGCTGTCAGTTGTGCTGAACACTTTTCATTTCATGCTGTCCTCCATGTTGGAAGAGTCTGGGGGATCAAATGGCAGCAGGTATCTCAGACAGAGAGCAGAACTTGACTTTCTGTGCTCAGAGACTCTTTATCATAAAAGATCTCTTGGACTGGTCTTCCCCTCCAGGCATTTTGCATTTCTTTCTTTGCAGGGATCTCAGTGGTGTTCTCACACCCAACATTCCCCTGGTGCTTACTGGAAGGGTTTTTTTGGCTTCTCCTTTCTAGGGAGGCCTGAGAGATACTGAGGAGAGCTACTGAGCAGTCTGATTTGTGGAGATATTTAAAATCTGCCTGGACATGGCTCAGCTGCCCTGGGAGCAGGAGGCTTTGATGGGTGATCCTGGGGGGTCCCTGTGCCCTCAGCTGTCCCACAGACCTGTGACAAGCACAGGTTAGACACCTTCACCAGGCCAGCACCTGCAGTTACAGCCAGGCTGAGAAAGGCAGACACAGCAAAACACAAGTTTGCCCCTAATTTCTCTGCAGTGGGATGTGCCAGTGCTGGTCTCAGGGTCTGCACTCACCAGGACATTGTCACTGTTTATTTCTGCTGGCCACAAGGGGACATTTTCCAGCTTATGCAGACAGATGGAAACAAACATTTTAGGAAACTCCATTTTGAACTGATACAGTGGTCTGGGTAGGACTCTCTGGTAGGGACCAGATTGACTGCTAGGTATATAAAACTATGAATTTATCAGAAAAGACTGAACATCTGTCATGTTTGCTTTGCAGAAGATAACCTGACAAAAGAATGGCCCCTTCATGCACAGATTTCTCTTGAGGACATGTCCTGGAATGAAGGTATCAGTGCCTTGCTGCTGGTTCCTACTGCTTTTCATTATCCCTGTTAATGTTTTCTATTTTTTTCTGCAGCTTGCACCATTATTGTCTTACATTAAGTGGTTTGTTTTCTGTATTTCCTGGGACAAAGCTGTTTTGCTCTCTGACATGACCTGGATTAGACTTTCACTTTCTGTTACATTTGTTTTCCATTCCATCCACATCTCTTCTCCCCACCCTCACTTGCAGTACCACTTTTCACCCAGCTCTCCTCTTGTGTAGTTGGGAGTACTTAGATTTTTCCCATATCTCTTGTGCACCTTCTTGCTCTTCCTGTGCTGGAATGCCTGTGTTTCTTTTTTCATCTACCACTGTTCCTTCCCTCCTAGCTATAGCTCTGGCTTCTCTTGTTTAATGGCTTTTGGAATCAATGACTGATTGAATTTTTATTTTTTTACCTTTCTTTTAAGATGTGAGGGGAAAAGTCTTACTTTCCTTTCTTCTGTTTTGGTTCCTGGGTTAGCAGCCTGTTTTGGAAGCACCCTTGACCTCTCAATGTATGACCAACACCACTTAGTTTTTCCTTTTAGGATCATCCATTTCACACATGAGCACCTCATTATTATTGTTTGGTTTGGGTTTTTTTAAAGAGACTCCACTGGCCCTGGTTTTTTAGTGTAAGAAAACCTCAATCACTGAAACATTTTGAGATTATTTTTGGAGCTATAAATGGTAGCACAGATGCTGATATTTACAGCCCAGCAGTGGGAGGTTATTTGTTATTGAGAGCAGCTTTGTGAATCACAGAATCACAAATCTGTGAATCACAAACCTCAATCTCTTCAGGGTGGAAGTCTCCTCCAGGATCATCGAGTCCACCCCAGCCCTAACACCTCAACTGGGCAAATTCCAAATAAATTCTTGATTCTTCTGCAGCACTAAAGGCATTTTTGTTTTCTTTTTTGGCAGATGAACAACTGTACACTCTGTCCTGTCGCTGTGGTGGGAATTACAGTGTCTTAAAGAGTGAAACTAAAGATGTGTCTTTGGTTTGTTGTGACACATGTTCACTAGTTGTTGAGATCCTGCAATGATTGTTTCAGCAAAGCCCACTGAATGTTCCAAACTTTTCAAAAGCCTGGACAAACAAGTGACAGTATCTGCTAAAGAAATGTATGCTAAAGACAAGGGGGGCCCTACAAGAACAAGCTCAGTCAGGCTTAAAAATGCCAAGTGCCCCTTTGCTCACAGCTCTGCAGACATGAGGCTGGATTTTCCTTCTGCAGCTGAAGACTTCTTAGGAAACAGCTCCAGCCCAGACCACGAGTTCTGTCCAGCTGGAGTGGATCTGCTGAGCTGAGCCTTGCTTTCCAACAAACCACAGAGTGGCTTCTTTCACTTGAGTCTGGAGCAGCTCTACCTTGGCCCTTCCTCTTAGGGCCTTTCCTGCATCCTTTTAAGAGCTCAGATGACAGAATTCAACCAGGAGGCACAGATGTGAGAATGCTCTGAAGATAATGAAGAGCAAGGTTCAGCAGTGGGAAACAGGAACATTTTGTGTTTATAAGCTGAATCTTTCAGTTCTTGAAATCCTCTCCCAAGCTGGAGGCCAGGAGGAGGCAGAGGCTGGCAGCTGGCAGGGGCTGGGTGTCCCAGCACTGAGGAGCAGGTCCCTAACCCTGGCCTGGAACAAAGCCCCAGAACTTTCCATAGACCCAGGCACTCACTGTGGCTCACCAGGGGAAGCAAGAGGCAAATCATTTGTGTTGGTGACACAAGCGTAGCACTGCCACTCTGAAGTGAGGTGTAAGCTCAGAAAGAGACATCTTTGGCAAGTAATATTTGTGTTTATTCTAAACAAAAATAGTTCTGTTCCTTTTAGTAGAAAATACTATGAAAACTGGCAATAGTAACTTGAGTCTTTTAATCATCAAGAAATCTGTGGCCATTGGGGCTTGCACGTAGAAATCCAAAGTCATTCAGAGGCCATAGCTGTAAAACAAAGCACAGTTACAAGAGGTTTTCATCACCATTTGAAGTTCAGTATTTTCATTTGTTACTGTAATCATTTCATAAACAGCATAGTTTTTTCTCTCTTTGCTCACTGCTCTGCTTCTCTTACCAGGAGTAATAAATGCTGTGTATTACAGGGAATCATTCCACAGTGTGAACTTTGCAATTCACTCAGGGCAGGCTTTGCTATGGGGAGCCTCACCCAGTCCATTGCTTTTTTCACCCTTGGAAATAAATATGTTCCTAAAGCCTGTCTTTCCAATTCAGTAAAGCTCTTCATGACTTTAAAGACAAGGTCTGTGGTTTTTGGTCCATCTAGGAGAAAAAAATCCAGCCTGCACATGGACTTCCTTGTGGTGAGGTGTCCATTTGTATTTTCAAGATGGGCCTTTGAACTGCAAATACCAAACCTTGGATAAAAAGATCTGGTGGCTGCAGGTAAATTTAAACAGGAATGAAGGGGTGGAGTGCCTGTACTGCATGAGGGGCTCCAGAAGGGACAGAGAAGGGGACAGTTATTTACAAAAGAGCACAACTCCTCACCAGGACAGGTGTCAGAGAATGCTGCTGCCCAATAAACAAATCTTCTCTCCAGAAATTAACTGTGTAGCTGTTCATGTACTGAATGCTCCCAGGAGTCCCTTGCTCTGCACAGTCATTAATTACATGTAGGATGGTATTGGATTAAAAAAAAAGTACTAGGAAAGCAAGGACATTGATTGCCTTGTTGTCCTTTGTCTCCCTTGAATGTGTGTCTCTTGGCAGGGTGTTCCTGCAGGCATGGCACCAGGGGCTCAGCACGAAGGGGAAGGTGATGCTGAAGAGTCAGTGCCCTCTGTGGCTCCAATCCCATACAAATTTCACAGCCCCTGCCCAAGATGAAGTGGCCTGGTCAGAGAGAGGTGGCTGCTGCCTTGTTCTCAAAGCACCTGTCAGGATGTTGTTGATCTCACTTATTTTTCCTTAGAATTTGGTCTTTAGGCATAAGAACAGCAACCTAACAGCACCTCTGGGTTCATGGAGCAGCCCCAGCACAGAAGGAGCCTTTGCCACTTTCTGTGTGGAGAGGAACAGGGGCTGTCTCATGCAAAAGAGCTCTTTGTGTGCCCAGCACCAAAGGCAGGGCACGAGAGGCTGAGGCAGCTCAGGCCAGGCCTGGCAGGAGGCAGCAGCAGCAGCAGCTCACTCGTGGCTGGGGCTGTGCCCTGCTCCAGCTCTGTGCCCATCAGCTGGGGCCTGGGCCCTCAGCAAGGCACAAGGGGCACTCACACCCAGGAGCTCGGGCTCTGTGCATCAGCAAAAGGCTCCTGTGCAAGATCTTGGAGAACTCTTGTGGTTCTGGCATGTGGAGCTGGGGAGGAGCACGAGGAAGAGCTGCTGGTACACAGAGCCACAGAGGGGATGTCTCTGCTGATCAGCTGGTGAGCTATTTTACACAAAAATACAGATACAAGCCAGCAGCAGAAGGGTATTTGGGATTTTGGTTAGCAGCAAAGCTGCAGAATTCAAGGCTGTCCACAGGGCCTGTGCTGCCTGCAGGCTGGGTGTCAAGCCTTTGTTTGGCCTTGAAGGCAAACAGAAGTAAAAGGTAAGAAAAATATCCCATATAACAAATCTAAGGTGATCTCAGTAAAGGCCTGGAGAAGGAAGTTTTTTAGCCCAGTTCACTCCAGCACAAATCTCATTTCAGGCAACTCAAATCACACCTAGTGCAACTTGACTTTCTTTCAGTGAAAGTAATCAAATTAGCTTTGAATGTTGCTTTGACAGTGTAGCTTGAAATTTGTCACAGTATTCTTAGTGGCAGTGTTCGAAGGAAAATGATGTTCTGTCTCTTCTGAGAAACAACACTGGTGCTTGGGAAGAGCTGTGAACCCCTCCTCTGTGGAACAAAGACATGCCACTCCCTCGGGATGCCCGAGTGCTTTAAAGTTCTGACAGCAGTTGACTGTGACTCTCCTTCAGCCTGGCCCTTCCAATTAGAGCTTTTGCCCCTTTGCTTGGGCCTGCACAGATAGATTGGATCTGATGGACAGGGCATAAATGGGGCTAACTAGCTCTTTTGAAGATACACCACAGGTCTGGTTCTGACATGGAGCCTAAATCCAGGGAATGCACAGGATATCCTACCTAGGAGAGGATGAATCCTGTCAAAGTGGGATTCCCAGACTTTGCAGCTGCTTTGATGTCAGCAGCCCTTTATGGAATGACCTTGTGTTTGGAGTGGCAGGATGTGTGGTGGCAGGGAGGAAAGGAGCAGACAGAACCACGTGTTGGTATTCCTGTAAGGGTTAAAAACTGGTGCACCAACACTGACTGAGAACCTTTGCTCTAAACTTCAGATAAAAGTTCATGTTGTTCCAAGAATAGGTTGGCTAAACAAATTCAGTCAGCTAGGCTGGCTAAGCTCACTCTTCTAAGCTCACTCCCTGACTTCTAAATTATATTTGGGGTTTTTTTGTATCCATTCCTAAAAAAGTAACTTAGCACTGAAAGGCACTGTTAGATCTGCTTCTCCAAAACCCACTGTAAGATAAAGCCTCAAAAGCTTCCATTCTGAAGGCAGGAAAAACTTGGATGACAGAGAAGGCAGAGCTGCAGCAGGCTGCATTAAAAGCACTCAGAGGTTTCCTGGCCAGTGGCCACCCACCCCTGTGCAGCTGTACCTGCTGCCTTGCACTGCAGTGAGAGCAGCAGCATCACTGTGTGCTCATGGCACTTTCCACAACCCAAAAACACTCACTTGAAGAACTCATTCAGTTTTGCTTTTGTTAGGCACCATATACTTAAGTCTCATGAAAACTTGAATAATCACTACTCTGTGCCACTGTCATTAAACATCTGCTGTAAAATCTGGTTAAATTATTTTGATTAAGTATCAAGTGATTGCATTATTTTATTTTTTTTTAACAGATAATGCTCTGGAATCCTAAAGTAGTGCTTCAATATGAATGATCTGTGAGTTCCACTCATTTTACAGAGTTTACTTAGGGTTCAGTCCTGTCAGTCACTTCAGTAAGGTCTTTCAAACACCTTCCTCGTTGGGGCACCAGCTGGACACAAAATCTTGCTGTGGAGAGCTACTGTGACTACTGGCTGTCCATACACACAGGTTCTTGGTCCATGCAGTATTTCCTAAGAGGCCCCTTGAAGAGGTAAAGAGCAGCAGCTTTTCTATACCTATCAGTTTGGAGAAATGTTTTTTTGTTTCACTATTGCTGCTACATGGTCATTAGGGGAGTATCAGCATCCTTTGTCTCTCAGCAGTCAAGAATCCAAGCTAAAACCTGGGTGAGAGAAACAGCCCTGCTGGGAATCAGCACTTCCCCCTCTGCTGTCCAGGGGGAGAAGGAAACCCCAGGGGAGAGCTCAGGGCAAATGCCAGCCAGGGGGAACAGAGGTCACCCAAAATTTGCCAGCAGGCTGTGTTGTCTGGGGTTTAGAAAGCAATTACTGACTGTGCTCAATAGTTCCAAGGGTTTTTCCTTTTTAAAGTCCCAAATTGTGTTCATAAATACTGTAAATTAAGGATATAAGGCTTTGTTGAATTGTAAAGATCTAATCTTCCCTGAGTAATACAGGTGTGCTAAATTATGGGTTTGTGGATGTGTTGAAGTATATGGAGAAAACCTTTTTTATTGTTCTCAAAGCACAGCTTTAAATCCAGCTTTCTAAAAGCAGGTGCATAAGTGTGTAATACACATTCCCCTGTTTCTTAGATTAAACTTTTTACAGAGAGGAAATTGTGTTACATTTCTTTTTGGTAAAAGAGTAAATTAGTAACGCAGATAATATGAAAAAATAATAGAGTGTGAAATAAAGTTGTAAATTGTCAAAGCAGAAGGAGGAGGCACCATGATGGTTTATACAGTCCAATATTCATTCAAAGCTTTTTTTTAGTTTAAAAAGCAGCAAGGCCAGGCTACATGTCCAAAGTATATGTGCAAGTCCTGGAAAGAGAATCTTTTCCTCTGTTTTGTTTTTTGGACCACAGATCTACAACAGTGCAAAACCTTTTAGCAGAGAGGCAAGAATCAAAGGCAGGATGGGAGGTACATCTGTGCAGCAGGGTGTATGTGTGCACAGTCATGTTTTTACCATGCTTGGATTTGCTTGCAAAATAATTCATTCCATTTCCATAGCATTGACTGCTCAGTGCTGCTCCCAAGTCCTCCCTCTAAAATCCCTGTCATTGTTGATTTATCCCTTTACAGCAGGTGGGGGAGTGTTCATGCTTTCCTTTACAGTTGCTTTGGCCAGACAGTTGGGGAGGCAAGTTTCAATACCTAACACCCACACATTAAAAATGTATTACTGCAAGTATTTCTAGAGAGTATAAATTCACATACCTTAAGACAAATGCGTCCTCTTATCAGCCCATAAGGAACAGGTCCATAGCACCTGGAGTCTGTAGAATTCCTGAGATTATCACCTTCTAACCAAACATGTCCTTTAGGCACCTATGATTAAGCAAGATTGAAATGTAAAAGAAACCAGAACAGAATGGTGTTAGGCACAGTTTGCCTTACAGTGTTTTTCCTGATTTCTGTGCTCTGTATTTCACAACTGTGTAATGAACTAAATTTTATTGAGTCTAGTAAGAGCCACTGCCAGATTCAGAGGGATGAGAAGGAGTGCTCCGAAGTATCTGTTCTATCATGTGCTCAAAAACCAATGGTTTGCAACAAAAAATCCAAAATGAAGATGTAAGAGGTTAGACCAATGTGACAGGGTCATTAATTTAATAGACTTCAAAAGAGGTCATTAGGATGTTGACTGAAAATCTGCCCTCCTGTCGCAGTAACAGCATGAACAGGGCAGCCACACACTCATCAACATCCTGGGGCCAGCACCAAGGCTAGACCTGTTAGTAGATTCCTGATGAACTCACTGGTAATTGATTGTGACATCAATTACGAATAATCTCATCATTTTATCGGAGTAGGCTTGTCAAAGTTCTAATTAAGATCACAGTTCATTCTATGTGCAGGCAGAATCCACAACACATTATATTGCAATAATGATGATCACAAAACAGCAAATCCCTTTTTATAATTTGAAAATTAATGATGGTGACCTTATACTATATGACAAAGACCTTGCATTGCCCATATATATTATGCATTAACTATATTACATACCACAGATTCATGGCTTTCACTGGCTGACTCAATGACAAAATAAGAAATAGCAACAGAGCTGTAACAGTTACCTAAACGAGAGTATGAAGCTTTCATATGTGAAAAAGTTGTTCCTACAAGTCTTAAACTACGATATCTGCTTGGAACATAACAATACTATTGTGTAATCTTTTCTTAAAAACATTACAGATACAAATAACCTCTTTCAAGTTACCAAATACAATACTTAATAATTACATTTCTAATTGAGTTTTGTTTCTAAAATTTTAAACCAGGATGGGAATTTAAATGAAGCAACATATTCTCAATCTAGAGAATATTTAATACGGACTTTAAACTAACAAACATTTTTCCAAAACCAAGTATGTACTTGAAACATTACTATGACCACAATTCAGAGGAAAAACATATGGAGACTAACTAACTAAATAACCTATTTCAAATGAAACTCAAAGTAAGAGGAGTTTTAGAAGTGAGCCATGCAGACTCCAAACACAACAGTCTACCTAAGAGAGAGTGCATTCACGTCAAACAAAGGGAATGCCACTCTAGAGTAAAGGCTGGTTGTAAACCAGTAAGAACTGGAGGTTGCCCACTGGAGGAAATTGCAATTGGTCCCTGCAGGTATCTGGCCAGGGAACACTCCTCTGGGAAGGCCAGCTGGTTCCAGCTAGATGACTTTGGCCAAAAGTCAATTTATACATTTTAAAAAGCTTCTGCCTGGAGTCAAACGACCTGTGTAGAATATGCATTTGTGTTTTGGATAGGTCTGTGTTTGAGCACGTGCTGGCACTGCTGCTTTCCTCAAAGGTTCCATGGAACACAGCCTGTCAGGATGGCCAGCAGGGTAGGTAGCTAGATATTTGTGTTCTCTTAGCTCAGTGGACCCACCCAAAGCACTCCCTGTGTCAAATAACAGCACAGGCAGCATCCTGACCTTCCTGGTGCACACTGCCCTGCCCAGCATCTGCTGGGATAACAGTGACACAACAACCTGCTGGCACTGTGACAGACTCCCTCAGCAAACACACAGCCAGGACAAGCTGCAGCTACTAGCAAAGGAAGACTTTTTCCCTTAAATACAGAAGGAAAACCACAGTAACATTCCATGTTCCATCCCTTCTTGTGCTCCTGTTTCCCTGCCAGCTCCCCTTGTGCTGTTCTGGTTCCTGTGTTTTCTCACTTCTCCCAATTCACAGGCAGAATGGGATGCTCATCTTTTACTGTGTAAAATAAAGAACCACTCGTAACTCAAGTATATCCCAAAACTTTCTAGAACACTTCCCATATTTCAACCAAACTCCAAAAAGTAAAATAAATTGCTTTTGCCTGCAATGGCATAAAATTATTTCCAGTACTAAGAATAATTATTTGTCTAGACAAGATGTTCATAGTTTGTATTCCAGGTAGAACATTTGCTGTAAAGTGTCTTCCTATATCCTGAAATTCACCACTTAAGGTAATTTTTGCAGCTCTCCCTGGAAGGTATGACTGGGCCCTACACCTCTGAATGTGGCATTAAGAGTACTGTGACAATGTGTGACTCAACTGGGGATAATGCACTGGAATACCTTTGTAGGGTGTCTGTCCATCATGTAGGCACTTCACTACAACCTAGAGTTAAGACAAGCAGTAAAAATAACAAGAATTACAGGAAAATGTAAAACCAAATACCAGTGACAGGCCCTATTAATTAAAAAAACAAAAAACAAACCCCCCAAAATACTATAAACCCCTTTGAAATAAAGACCAGTGCCAGAACCCTTCAAGCCTCTTTGCACCAAGCCATGTGTACACCACATCACTGCTCTCAGTGGGATTACTCACAGGGAACAGCTCACTTGGAGTATCAGCCTTTGCAGAGCCAGGACCCAGTCTGAAACACTGCAAAGCTCTGCAAGCACACTAGCTGGGAATAATATTTACCAAAGGCAAAATAAAAAACAGTTGTTGAAAACCTGAATTTTAGTAACAATGTATTAATTGCACAGTGATGTGCTGCTGCCAAAAAAGCCAAGGTAAAGGGAAAAGCATTTTTCTTTTGAACAATGACAAGTCCCAGCATTTTGGTGTCTCTAGGCAATGGAGCTCAGACAAAGTGAAGTGTATGGCAGCAGCAGCACTGAAATCACAGGGACAGTGAGCTCACAGCCTCACTGGTGAGGGGTAAATGCATTACCTGGGCTGGGCAGCCTCTCTGCTCTCCCTACACAGCAGCCCCAAGTCTCACACACCCAGCAGCTGACTGTTCCCAGGGCAGAGGGGCTGCAGCAGGAGCTGCAGTTGCTCAGCAGTGCCGGTGCCTGTGGAACGCTGCCTCTGGCAGCTGCAGCAGCTCCCCGTGCCTCGGCAAGCCCTGTGCCTCTGCGTGTGCAGGTTATCCCGGCAGTCACTGCCAGGGGATGCACTTCTCAGGAGCACCGGTTATCTGCAGGGTGAAAGACCCAGCAGACACCTCTGCTCCTGCCCAGGAACAAGGAACAAGGCTGACTGTCCGTGGGAAGGATGGAGATTGAAGCAGTAGGTCACTCTCTCACCCCAAATAAGCACCTTTCACTGCCACAAACCGGCAAAGTGTGCAGAGCTGCTGGAATTTACTCAGTGGCACAGGGCAGGTATTTGATGCATACTCACCAGCATAAAACATTCATTTACTTAAAGGGGGGGGAAATCGTCAAATAATTATATTCTTTTGGTCTTTTTACATGATGCCAAACTTTTTTCTTTGATTACTCAATTATCTTCAAATCCAAGAGATAAGAACCCTGTGCTGCATTAACTGACATATTAGGAAACTAATGTACTGGAAATAAAACAGACTAAATTATCTGCCTCAAAAATACCCCCAAACCCAACTAACTGAAAACAGCCTTCTGTGCTTTGGGGTTTTTGTTTTGAGGGAGCTTTTGCTAGTCATTTTAGGGGTCTTATAGACATGAATGTCTCACAATCTCAAAAAAACATCAGCACACACAATCAGCTGGCAGTAGATGTTTGAACTTTTGTAAGGTCACAGGTATTCACATCACCTCCAGCAATATCAAAGTTTCCAACTTAAGAAGAACTTTAAACCGTTCCCATCTTTTCTTTTCAGTTCAGAGGCTTCCTTCTTGAGCTATGATAAGAACTAATCTCAGTGCTGGACAAAAGAAGAAAGTATGCAAGTTCTCATCTATCCCTACTAAAGGTCTATTTAAGTGCCTCCTACTTTGGTACAAGCAACAAATGTAATTGCTTCATGGCCTGCGGGTGTTCAGTTAACAAAAGAAGCTTTTGTGAATAAACCACAGGTGTTACCTTTCTTGATTAAAGTGAAATATGATGAAAGATTCTACAATATCAAATGACAAATTTACTAAATACTGATTAAATTGCCTTATTTAAGTAAATTGCATCTAGTTAGGATAAAATATACACCATAGAAATGCAGGAGTTTGTTTTATCACTCTCTACTTAAAGTCTCACATAACTACTCCTTAATCCTTTATTTATTAATTCAGAACCAAGGCTGAATAATGCTTAACAAATACTTTTTTTTAATGATCCAGTTGCTCCAGGCACTGTTTCTGTAGGTTTACCATACATGTTGTTCATATTAGGACTGCCATCTGTATAAAACCCAACCACATTAATTAGCTCAATAGTTTCAGAATCAGGGTAAGCATTTATATTTACTTTTTTCATGCTGAAAAAGCTATGAAATGGCAGCAACCACACTGGAACTTAAACAGTATAGCAGAAGTTAAATCAACATCTTCTTTGTGTCCATAAAAGGCTAGATTACCTGGAATTTAATATTTCTTAATATAACAGAATGAATTTACCTTAAATTTATAGGTACTTCCAAAGAGTTTAGCATTTTCCCTCAACTTGCTGCACAGTTTAAGCTGCTGATGAATAAGACATAATGCATTTGACCCAGTTTGTTTAAATGCACATATTAAAAAGAAGACAGTCTGATGTTGGTCCAGGTTGTTATTAGAGGGGAAACACTAATGTGTTTTTATACAGAAATCAAATTCATTGTGATTACATATTTATATTATAAATTCATTCTCTGTACTAAGACATTTGTAATTTTAACAGATTTATAAAAAGGTAAGATATGAAGCCTTGTCTAAGTTTTGAAATGAAATATAAACCAGTATTAAAAGCACATAACCTCCAGTGTTAACTCACACCACGAGGGAACTAAGGAATATTAACTTAGACTGGAATTTCTAAGATATTTTTCTCTACCCTGTGAACACACCAGCTGGGTGTTGTTCTGTAACAAAAATCTGGGGAAGCTGTTACAGTGACTTTGCAGAGCACTCATAGTAACTTCAATGTTTGGGGTTTAACCACTGCTGTTCCTTCTAAACTTTGTGTAATGTAGGAGTAACTCCTGAGCTCAACTACTGGAACTCAACAGGGCTGATCACTGCACTCACAGCTTCTCAGGAGAGCTTTGCACATCAGAGATGTCCAGGCCAGTCAAATGAGAAAAATACCTGATCTCTCTCAGTATCACTTTTTACCTGTTCCAAAAGCTTTCAGCTGTGTTAAATCATTCAAATGTATGCATTGTTTGCTGCTGTAAATGTTTAATGCTGAGCTCTAGATCACATTGTTAAATACACTGATCTCAATCAGCTGGAAAAGCTATACAGCTGATTTCTAAAACCTCTAGCTGCAACCCTACATTTCAATTATTAGTCATCTTTCCTTTTCTAGAACTATTATCAGTGCAAATTAAAACTAACTGATGCATGTTCTCAGGCCAAAACTTTCAGACCCAAATCTCCTAGCTACATTTAGAAACTCCTGAACAAAAATTCAAAATAGGTCTGTGATTCATCAGTTCAGACTCTTACTAGCCTCAGATTTACAAAAGATGAGAGTTTTCAGAAGAAAATATTGATTACAAATCAATCAGAAGATTACTGAACAGTTTGCAGAGACCTTTCTGACAGCATTAATTAAGAAGGGTTTGATTTTCTTCTCCAGATAACAGATGATGTAACAGGATCACCCAAAAGTGTAAGTCTGAGAACAAAACCCTGTGGATGCAATCCCAACTGGAACTTACTGGTTCTAACACAGAATCCATAGTACTAATAATAATAATAATAATAGTAATAATATCATCAGGGCTAAGGAACCTTGTCTGCCAGTGACCTGAATGTCTCCTGCACAGCTGGTACAGTCAGACTAAAGCTTGTGCTCAAAAGCTTTAGCTGAGTCCCAAGCTGTTGGTTTCACCATCCTGAGCAGCTTCCCAAGTTATTACTGAACTTTGAGCAGAGGAATAACAGAATCATAGAATGTAACTACTTCCATGTTCTTGAAGTATCACCAAACCAAAACTGCAAAGGTACAGAGCAGAAGAAACCCTGGAAATATTGGGAATTAGACTGATAAAATCCTTTGGGTTTCTTTTCCCTTGAATAGTTCAGTTTCGACAAATCAGAATTTTGATTTCAAATGACTTCTCAAAAAATTCAAGGTAAGCATGAGTCATGAACTCTCTATCCTGGGATACAGAACCATCTGCAAACCAACAAATATGCCAAATTAGCTCTCCTCTCCCACCAGACATTCAGCACAGCTGCTGGTTAGAACTGCAGCATGACTCTCTCTAAAGCTTAGAACACTCAGAGCTAAGGAGGAACAAGAAAATCCCTCACTCCTTTCTCATATCAGCAACTACTGAAACCCAGCGAGTACTACACCATGAGTGTACACATTAAGATACTTAGAACAAAGAAGTGGTGCTTTAATTAGGCTAATTTTTAATTGCCATTGAGGCTATTTTAAAGAGACTCTCCCATGGTTCTGAGTGACTGCATGCTCTGAAATACCAAGCCCCTGGTGTCCCCCCGCCTGCAGGAGTGGCCAGTGGGCCGGGGGCTGTGTTTGCCACTGTGCCTGTCAGGGCTCCATCCTACCCTCCCTGCCGGGGGAGTGCAAACACGGCCGGGCCGGTTATCCCGGGAATGCTGCTCGGGCCAGTTATCCCGGGAATGCTGCTCGGGCCGGTTATCCCGGGAATGCTGCTCGGGCCGGTTATCCCGGGAATGCTGCTCGGGCCGGTTATCCCGGGAATGCTGCTCGGGCCGGTTATCCCGGGGATGCTGCTCGGGCCGGTTATCCCGGGAATGCGGCTCGGGCCGTTATCCCGGGAATGCTGCTCGGGCCGTTATCCCGGGAATGCTGCTCGGGCCGGTTATCCCGGGAATGCTGCTCGGGCCGGGATCCCGGGGATGCTGCTCGGGCCGGGATCCCGGGGATGCTGCTCGGGCCGGTTATCCCGGGGATGCTGCTCGGGCCGGGATCCCGGGGATCCTGCTGGGGCCGGGATCCCGGGGATGCTGCTCGGGCCGGGATCCCGGGAATGCTGCTCGGGCCGGGATCCCGGGAATGCTGCTCGGGCCGGTTATCCCGGGAATGCTGCTCGGGCCGGGATCCCGGGGATGCTGCTCGGGCCGGGATCCCGGGGATGCTGCTCGGGCCGGTTATCCCGGGGATGCTGCTCGGGCCGGGATCCCGGGGATGCTGCTCGGGCCGGGATCCCGGGGATGCTGCTCGGGCCGGGATCCCGGGAATGCTGCTCGGGCCAGGATCCCGGGGATGCTGCTCGGGCCGGTTATCCCGGGGATGCTGCTCGGGCCAGGATCCCGGGAATGCTGGTAGCTCCCACAGCAGCAGCAGCAGCAGGAGAAGGTGCCATCCCCGCAGAGAGGCTGCTGAGCACAAGGCAAACACAGCCCAGCAGCCAGGCTGGCAGCATTAGTGGCAGCTGAGATTGATCACCAGCAGTGTTGCTGAGAGATGGATTTGTATCTCAGCTTTTTATCACCAGGACTTGCAAAAGGCAGTTCCTTATTTGCAGACTCTGCCTCGATTAAGTGACATTATTATTAGGGACTACTTTTGTTTAAGTGCCACCAGGCTCAGCATATTGGTGGTTTATGGCACACAAGCTGTTTGATTCTGATGGTTTACCCCTCACTTCTTCACACTGTAAATAGGACCTGCAGCACGAGAACATATGGTACATACAGAAATTAAAGCTAAAGTAAATGGCATTAAAACAAATTCAAATAGGGCAGTAAGATACTCAATCTGAATTATAAACCCATATTAAGACTTTTTAAAACAGGAAATAAAAGCCTAAATATGAAAACTAGCCTTTCAGCTGATTTTTTTTTTAAGGACCATTTCAGGGGTTTACTGTGATTTTCTTATTAATCCTCATTATTTACATCCATATAGTTAAATGAATAAAATAGGATATAATTTAACAAGTGAAACTAGTTCTGAATGCAGAATTAGTTGTTCACCTTTTTAACTTCTGAGTTCACCCCACATTGCCTCCGATACAGAAAAAATACATTATGCATTCTTAAATGTTTGTTACAGCAAATACACTTGTTTCTACTTACAAATGTACATTTAGCACAAAACCAAAAAAAAGCCCTGCAAAACTGCCAGCCTAATGCTCACATTCCATCCCAGATGTCAACAAAAAGGAAAACTACCTTTTCCTAACTGAAATGCTATAGCAGCTTATTCAAAAAAGGAATTTCATTATACTTTCATGTAAATAGGAAGATTTCCCTAATTATTGTTCTGGAGATAAACTCCAATCTTATGTACTTAAACTGTAATTTCAGCACATTCCTAATTTATACCACTCAGTTTTGTATGTGGCATTAGTTCCATCAGCCTGTAATCCAACAGCTCCATCAAAGACAGCTTTTGGATACAGCTTTACACTTAGTGCACTGTCAAAAATAATTTTCTCTTATGATGTATTACTTCAGTTGAATACAGCAGCAAGTTTTTTAACTGCCACTGCTATGGTGTATTTCTACTCAGCTGAAATGCCTCTTTTCAGAACAACTTATTCAGCTTATGTATGTGGGTTTTTTGTTTCTTTTCAGTATAGCTTGAAAGGTTGGGTGGTTGTGTTTGGATTTTTTTTTAATCTACAGGTATCTCCTTGGTTGTTTGCAGCAATAGTGTATCTCATCTGTGTAATTTTACAGAGAGCAAATTGTAAACAGAGCTCTCCATTCTCCTACCTACACATAAAGGCATCCTGAGAAGTACATTCATGAATGAACCAGCACCTCCAGCAGGATCTGATTTTAGCATTCTCTTAGGCTTCAGGGTGAGAATTGTGTGTGACAAAGCTTCTAAGCACAAGAATCCCTATCTTAAATCCTGTAAAATACACCAACACTACCACTGACAGTCAATACAGACTAAGAATTCCTACTAATGTGACTCTAAGGATTCTCCTTTCAGGGCAAATCTAAAGCAGGTGCTTACAGGAAATTTCACCCTCAGCTGCATGAAGTACATTGTAGTGCCTTATTCTGCAATCTCCAGGAACTGGCTAACTCAGAAAACCTTCCCACTAGCTGGCAGCCACCAGCACAGGCTGAAGCAGGGGCTGAGCTGCCTAATCTGGCAACATTGCTGGCATCTGATATTCCTATTTACTGTGTGAGTCTGCAAACATGACAGGAACTCCCCAAAGCAGGAGACAAGCCCTCCAGGACAGCTGAGCAGTTTGCTATAATAAAAACAAAGGCTGCTCTGGCCTTACACACTTTGGAGTCACAGCATTCACACACCACTCAGATCTCCTGTTTGAAAAAAGGCAGTGAGTAGCCAAATATAAAGTACAAAACTCCTGACACTTCCCAGGCTTTGCTGACTTTAGGAGTGGCACCTTCCCCTGCAGCACTCCTAGCCATTTGGAATCACAGCCCAAGCCTTCCCTCAGTTTGGACAATCTTATTTTTTCAAAAATCCACCTCAGGCAAGTATCAACAAAACAACCAGTTCTCTGTACATCTGCTGCCATTATTTGCTGTGAGGATTCTGTGTTTGAGTTAAAAGTGCACAGCAGTGATCACTAAAAGAAGGAATCTAATTAGGCAATTACTTAAACAGAAACATGTATCACATTTCCTCTCCCCAACAATTTACTTAGTGAGTAATCAGCCTGAGTTAGGAACATGAAGTACAGATATCCATGTTGAGTTTACTCTTCTGTAAAGGAAGTGTCTCCTGGACAGATGGAAAGACCAAGCACTCTTTACCGAGCACTAAAGGTAGAAGGAAAACAGGGATCAGGCAGTAGAGCATTTCCATTTAGATAATTTCTCCTCCTAGATACAATTTATGATGTAAGAATTACAAAAGCTTGTCACTTTGCTGTATTTCCACACAATAGCCTTTATGAAAACAGGAAATGGACTCTGTATTCCCCATCTGCTCTTTCTCCTCATATTTTAGATTAAAACTGGAGACAAGAAATCCTGCATTAGGGCAGAAATTGTTCTGCTGAATATTCCCTTGGCCACCTCAGTGTTTCTAGAAAGATGACATCCTGTTTTAGGTACAAATCTTTCCCCAACTTCTTTTTCAAGACTAAGACAAGTGAGGAACAAGATGCTCAGAGAAATTCAGTTTGTGTCTTCTGTCAGTGAATTCTGTACACAATCAGGTTTCCCTCTCAGGTTGGTCTCCTCTGGGAAATGAGTATTCCATCACAATTAGGAGCTCCACCAGAGCTAGAGGATTCCTTCAACTTGGTGGGGTTGTGTTCTTTGGGATTTTTGGTAGGTTTTTTCTTGATTAAATGGTTAACACAATTTGATTTGTGGAAAAACTAAATGTTCTGTTCTCCCCTTCAAAATGTAACAGAGAATGAGTTCCTTCTTTATGCCCACAAGTGACCAAAACCTAAGAACAGCAGCTCCAGTGGCACTGGATTAGACCAGAGGTGCAGATTAGAGGCAGAGGCCCAAGATGTCTTACCTCAGCCCTGGAGTGCAAAGAACAAATTCAAACCCTCAGAGCAGGGTTATGACCCATACACATCTTTACTTTCTGCTGCTGACCAGAATCTTTGCTTTTAGTAAAGACAAACTCCACTTAGCTGCCTAACACAAAGGAAGCAATGGTACCTGGAGGCTCCCTGGGGAGGGTGGCTGCCTTTCTGGGAGCTAAACTCTCCCAGGATTTATGTGTCACACACTGGAGCTGCCTGGAAGGAAGGAGTGTTCCATTAAATTCCCCACTTGCACAGCACAGGTCTTTGGGCACATGCTCATTCTTCTTATTCTGAGGATGAAGTGGAGATGAAAGGGCAAAATTGCTGCTTTGTTTAAAGATTCAAAACACCTGGGAATGTCTGATGGCTCCAAAGGTGCTGAGTAGAGGTAACAGTCAAACAGCTTCTGGGACAAGAAAAACCCTGCATTTTCCTGTGATCACCGAGGACTTTTCTAAAGACAGCCTAAAAAGAAGTTGCTAAAAACATTTTGTCACTGATCTTCCCAAACTTCTGTGAAGTTTAGCTGCATAAGGACAACTGAACATTGAGATTATTTTTCCCTTTTCATTGCATAACCTGACCTTCTGGCCAAGTTAGGAAAATTTCTACTTTTCCAACCATTAAACTATTGCTACATTGAAATAGAGATACACTAAAGTATAATTTCGAAAGAAAAATCTAAGACTCAAATATTCACTTCTTAGTGTTTAAAATACAGGAACAGTTTTGCCTGAACACCAAGCACCTGCATCTGTACTGCAGTTTATAGAGAGAATTTAAAAGTATTCTTCCAGGGAAGATCTAAGTAAAGGGCAAAGCAAAAATATTATCTGTCTACAATTCCTACAGATACAAAAGGCAGAGAAAGACAGCTTGGCATACACAGTCTAAAAGTACATTTTACTGTACATATTCAAGAATAATAATTTATTTATGTCATAATTTATGATTTATTATAAACCTCAAATATTGCCAACCCTTCACAGACCACCAGGCCTACTTAAGTAATCATTAATTTACATAGTAAGAAACTCTAATACTTACATAGCTGTGACTCTTAAGGAAATCTGAAGGGTTGCTTGTGCAGACTTTATCCCCTTCCAAGCCAATTACTCTTTTACAGATATTTGATTTGGGGTCATTTGGGCTTTTCACAATTACAATATCTCCTCTGAGGGGAAAAAAACAGAAACAAAAACAAACAGAAGAACTCTGATTACAAACTATTTGGCTGAGTACATGAGCATCCATGTGCCTACTCCAAACATATTCACACACATTAAAGACAGCCCATTGTGCTGAAAATTCTTGTGTACAGTTCTGGTTTCTTCAGTTTTACTCAGGTATAATTTCACAGAGTTTTAAACATGGAGTGAATTTTTGTTATTTAGATCATTTATGAAACATTTAAGACTACAACCTGAGACCAGTAATACCCACAGTTGGGTTTGAAGTCCAAACTTGAAAGAGGTAGAGGGTAAAGGGGCACTGTTTTTGTTTAGAGTTGTTTTGCTTGCTTAGAGAAGAAGTTACATACACTCAATAAAATCATTTAGGGGGAGAAGAAAAAGGATTATTTTCTATTTTTTGGACAAAGCTGTGATAGTGACAATAGACAAAATCCAAACCGAATGTTGACATGTTGATCATTGGGCTGTTTGTGCTGGTAACCTCAATATCCTTTAGGCACAATGAAAAATTACAAGTTGGAAGCAGAAGAATACACAAGAACTCAAGGCCAGAATGTGTTACTGCCAAGGAGGATGGAGGTGTGGTCTCAAGAGAGCAGCATACTTTCGAATGCAATAAAAGTGACGGCTGAGGTTCTCCGAAAAAACAACATCAGAGTTTTGAATGGTTGGTTCCATTGAAGGTCCAGAACACTGCAAATTGAAAATAAAGGAGAGAAAAATTACTATTTCAAACGACTTTTCTCTAAACTAAACTCATCTTCAAATGATATGCTAATAAATTAGAAAAGGTGCAATGTAGAGAACCAAGAGGGAGCTCCTCCAAGGAATGTGTGCTGCAGTTAAAAGCTGAGGGGAGCCCCCAGAGCACCTCTAACTCTGTTACAGCTCTGTATTTCCTGGGGATTGGTCCTGAACTGCTCTAGGTGTACAGGCCCTTATGGATTCCTTTCAAACTGCATCTCCAAGAAGTTTTTAGGAGCAGGGCTGAAAGCCCTCCCAGCTTCCCCTTTCTCTTCTCTGTGACACAGAATCACCAGAGAAGCTGCAAGAGCAGCTCACAGCCAAACTCCCCCACACCCAGCAGCAGTCTCTGCCACGTTAAGGACCTCAGGGGGAGGGAGCACAAAACACCCAGAAATTTGGCCAGAGTGTGAAACAAGGGCATCTCCTATCTGTGACTCCAGCCTTTCTTAAAGGATGGACTCTGCAAAAGGCTCAAAGAGAGTTTCCCATTGACTTTTCAGTCATGCCTCAAGCAGTAACACATCACAAAACACCAATGCCTAAAGTACAAACAACTCTCATAAAACCTGCTTCCCATAAATTGCGTTAAATACATCGAAGAAAATTCAGAAGCCTGAAATACCAGCATCACCACACAAAAATGTCAGTACCAGCTTTCCCTCCCTTCCAAAGCCAGGAAAATGAAGAGTTACCACAACGACTCCTCCCAGGTACTCGAAGGCACAGTGTGCCATGCAGCCATACTGCACTGTGTAGCCCAGGAAGCGGCAGGTTTTCCCTAGGGCATGGCGAAGCATCCTACAGTGGTGCCTTGCTCAGCTGCTTCTACAGCAAAACAGAAGAGGAGCAGTCAGTGGAGAACAAACCAACCCACCTTTTGTGATAGATGGACAGGATTAAAACCAACCCAACAGTGTAATGAAACCAACAAATAACCAGAGAGACCTGAAGAGGAGAAATAAGGCATCAGGTCTTTCTGTTCTCTGCAGCACGTTAGCCTGTAAGCATTTTCTGACCCCCTTCCCCAAATATGCAAGTCCAAGTCTGATTAGGAGATCCATTCCTGCAAGGCCAATCTAAATAAAATGTTTCCTTACCCCAATTTGATGGTTACACTTAAGGGAGTGGAAAACAGACTTGGTGAAGTAATTGAAACAAGTTCTAGGTTCTGCAGGAAACCTGTTCCCCTTAAACTCAGTGTTGCCTTATCATGAACTAAAACCACTGCAATATTTTCCCCTTTTACTAAGACAGGTCAATATAGCTTGCTAAGCAAATAAAGTATGTTGAAAAGAAAGGAAAAATGCTGTGTAAAATATGTCCACTTTAAAATGAAATAAAGACATCTTCTACATTTCGTTGCATTTCACTAATTAAAGACAGGAATTTCAAAGTGCATAGCTTTATTTTCACAACTCTCACTAGAATTTAGTGGGATTTTTGCCTGAATACATTCAAAAAGACAACCATTACTGGGAGCAAATATTCTCTCCCAAGTTCATTTCCTTGTTCCAAAAAAGACATAGTTTTTTATTTACATAAACTTCTCTGGACTAGAACAGCTTAAACCAAGCTGTGATTCATCATTCTTAAGATTACCTGACCATTTTCACAGTAAATGACCCAAAATACAACAGAAAACAGGAAAATCTTGAAAACTGTGCCATTGGCAGATGCAGCACCCAGCACCCAGCAGGAACTGAAAGAGCTGCCCTGGAAGGGGAATGCACTTCCAGCAGAATTCATTCTGGTGAGGCAGAGAAGTGGTTGGCTCTTCTCAGTTCAGTGCCCCAGCAAAAGCACCAGCCAGGGCCTCCCCCTTAGAGCCAGACACACTGTGAGCCCAGAAAGGGGGCACAGGTGACAAAAGGAAGGTGGAGGCACACCAGATCAATCTGAGTCTCAATCTGTGAGTCATGAATCCATGACCACAGCCACATTTTGAGAGAAGTCCAACACTTAACAGCACCTGCCAGAAGGGCAGGCTCACACTGCTTCTCAGTTCAGGGAGAAGGAAAAATACTGCACAAGCATCCTCTATTTTTGCTCCATGCTATTCAGAAACCTTCTATTAACATATTAAGAATTTAGGCACCTGTGGGTACTGCAGGTAAAAAGGCATTTATAAACAATGCTCAGAGTACCCAGATCAAATTGGGAAAAGTAAACAGCAACATCAAGAGAATGTGCAAACCTGCCATGCCAACAGCTGTCAGGTTGTAACCAAAATATTTTTATTCTGGAACTCCAAACAACTGCTATACATCTCAGAAAGTAAGGTTCAAAGTGATTGCAAGCCATTTCCTTCTGGATTTTGGATGACACAAACCTAGGGAGAGTTACCCTGGACATGTGTTTCCCTGTGATGCTTGCAAGATCTGGGAGCTATTCAGGGAAACCCAGGGCTCAGAGTGAGCTTTGCCCGCTGCTAGAGCTGCCATGGTAAAAAACTAACCACAAGGACAGAACATGAGTGAAGAGCTCTCAAATTTTCTTCCCAATTCTCTTAAAATAAATTCTTAACTCCTGAGACATGGATTTCACCAACCCCATTTATAAATGTAGCACGAAGGATTTTTTTAAAAGCTCAAGCTTATCAGATTTTAGGATAATGATAAAAACATTCTCAGCTTTATAGAAAAGCTTTTGACTATTACCCAAGAAAGTTCATTTCAAATGAAGGCACATATAACCTGGATTACACAGTCTGACCCTGGCAAGTTACCTCCTGAGGATAGGAGGGTGTTTAAAATGTTATGGTTCATCTTTAAACATCTAATAATCATTCCAAATAACTAAAATCCTAAGTTTCCATGTAGTTTTAAGTAACAACTTCTAGTTAATAAGTGGTTGCAGCAAGAATAAATCTGGCAAAAAAACCCCACCAGAACAAACTAGTTTATTAAAAGAAACCCACCAGAAATAATTAACGTGAGCATCATTAAAACAGAATTGTTTCCTCTGAGAACTTCGTATCAGGACATTTTTGAAACAATGTGATACCATTGATCACAAGAAGTAAACAGCTGAACAGCCTTCACATCACACAGTTTTAATACAGAGTACCATCAGCAGGCAACTCCACCAGATCGAACACAAGACCATTAAGCACAATAAAACAAATTATTTAAGTCACAGGCCCCTTGAAAACTTAATGGCTCTGCAGTATAAACATCCTTATTGCAGAACTAATGGCCTAAACCCTGTTGTAATTACTTCCAGGCACGACCTACTATCATATAGGAAAATTTACACTGCAATCCACATTGGTTAGAAAAGACCACACATCCATATTCCTCACAGAGAACACAATTTGGTCATTTTACCACAACCGGAGAGTTTATCCCCCACAGCAAACAAAATGCAAAATGTAATTACTATTCTCTTCCGTTCCCTTTTCCTCCCAGAGCCTGTGCTTTCATCACTGGCTTTTTTGTTTGTTTGTTTATGAAATTAATCACAGCTAGCAGGGCAGAAATCACTGGGAGCCTGGTGAATGACATCCAAGAGATGGGAAAGGATTAGCTCGCAGTTGCTGCCAGTTAGAGCGCCAGGTGGCTTTTGCTGCAGCGAAGGTGTTACCGATAATCCCATTACATTGGGACTAAATCTTGCAGACATCAAAATTATCACCAAGGTTCCTTTTCATCCCATCCTTTCCAAATGACTGGAAGTCGCTTCACCTGAAAGAAGTCAAATCCACATGCAGCTGCTGTTTTAGCAGCCAGCGGACTCCCTGAGAATGCCAATTGTGATCCAATTTCGCTGTGCTGGTGGCCCCCTATTCCCTGTCCAATAATACATCTGTTAAAAAATCCTACAGCTACAAATCAAGTTTAATCCTACCAGGGACCTCATGTTGGTCTTGTCTTCCAAAAAGGCAGCAGGTTTTGCCGTCTATCTCTGCCAGTGTCTGGGGAATACTCTTTAAATCCCAGCTCTACTTAGAAGAATAAGCTAAGGATCACAAAACATGACCTCCAAACCCCTGATATGACTATATTCTGACCCAGAGGCATTCATTCTAGGTGAAGATTAGAACTTTGCATAATAAGATTACACAGCAAGTGAATGATATCAAGGGACTATCCATATGCAGCCGCCTGGTTTTCTATAGACAGCCTGTGCTCTGCAATATGCAGTGCAGACGAAACAGAGCTTGGGCTTTCTAGCTGAAATAAAATAGATTCACATAAATTAGTTGGCCATTTCCAGATTCCTAAATCCCCTATTACATCTTTTATTGACAGCTCCTATGAGGATAGCACAAATGGTATTCTCTTTGTACTCTTTGCTTCTGTAACACTCACGCTCTGAGGGAAATGTACAGAGGTTGTCTAAAAATTAACATCTTGTTTGCTGTAATCTTGGATTACAATTAGCTGTGTACATAATAAAATTAGAAAATCAATGAGCAGATTTATCATTTCCAGAAAACCAATAGCATTGTGTAAGATGATTTAAGATATGGTGCTGAATTTTTAAATAGAGGAAAATCAAAGTTGTAGGCACTGAAAGTATAACTAAACAAATCGGTGGACTTGGCACTAAATAGATTTTTCACTTTCATAAAAAAATTTCCAGTCGTATTTATATAACGTTTCCCAATTCTGGAATTTCACTGAATATGTAGTGAGAGATTATCAGTTTTTCCTTCTGCAAGAGAAACTCTTCTCCCAACACTCTCCACTTCTATACCAACACCCTTCTCTTCACACAACTTGCACCATCTCTTTCTCACAGAATTACTCTGAGATTACTTGAAAACAAAACCCAAAAACCCAAACCAAAGACAAAACTGCACACTGACTAAGCCATTTAAATATTTATGTTTGAGCTGTTAGTTATATCAAACTATTATTTTAAAACCTCTGCATGAAATTGATGTTACATGTGCTAGAAGAGTGAAGGGTGTATATCTTGTTTATGGATGCTTCCCATATTAGATACACAGTATACAAAATGCTTTAAATATTCTAATTACAATCTGAGGATCCCAAACACCTAAGGCAAAACAAACAACAATTTTGAAAAGTTCCCTCTGTGCTGGGGATCAGAGAGAACTGCTTTTTATTTCCAGCTGTTGCACTGCTCTGGAAGAAAGCCTGGACTTGCTGTGGCAAATGTGAGCAAGCTTGGTGATAATGTGGAAGAGATTACTTTCTTACACATTATCTCTACTAGGCACTGCCAGTTTGTCTCCAATGAGAGCTCCTTCAGCTACTGAGCTCCAGCTCCAAGGAGTTTAATCCTGTAAACAGAACACACAAAGCACAATTCTGGTGTTAAATAACCAGAGCCTACTGACAGAACGAGCCATTTTCCAACACAGATCTCAGGTGTTCCCACTGGCTCTGTTTACCTTTGGGAAGCAGCTCCTAACACTTGCACAACCCTGAAGAAAATGCTGTTTTAATGGCCAGATGCATTCCAAAGCTTCTCCTCTGCAGAGCAACACACTCCTCTTTGCTGAACAGTGAAATCCAGACAGCTGAGCAAGGACGTGTGTTGGGCAAGATGAAAGTTTAGCAGGGCAGTTTTACAAATAGGAATGCTCAGCAGAAGGGTCTCTAGAAATGAAAGCAAGTTTTGATAAAGAAGAACAAAAGATGTCTGAAAATAAAGATTGCTGAGCCAGTGGTCACTGGACAAAGGTTGGGATGAGTTGGAAAGAGATTTCATGGCTAAGAGCAAAGGATAAGTTGACTACAAAAAAAAGCATGTTTTTACCAAGTAAAGAGAAATCTCAAAAAAGCACAGGCAAATAGAAAGCATGTTTTTACCAAGCAAGAATTTTCTACTGCTTAAAACCAGAAAAACAAGATTTAAGCTTCAAATATAACATCCTAGCTCCTGTGGTGGGCTGGTTCCTACCATAATCTGGGAATATCAGTAGCTCTGACAGGCTCTAGGTGATGGTAAAGGCACTGTGTGTGATGCTGATGGGTTGTTCTGCATTCAGCTCTTCAGCACAGCACAATCTCTAATGCATTGTGCCCAGAGCAGAGGGGGCTCCAGGCAGCCTGAGGCTGGAGCTGGCAGCTCACAGGGCTGGCTCTGCTCCCAGCACCCAACATTGCTGGGACTTCTTCTCTGCAATGAACACATTGCTGCAGAGCAGCCTGGGTCCCACCTCTCTCCTCTCAGGCTCTCACATGCAGGGTCATACATGGCAAGCCTGGGCCTCTGAGGGATGCCAAAATACTCACTTTACAGTCTTCTGCAACAAGGTCAGAGTCAGGACAAACACCAAAGGCCTGGCAGACACCATGGTCACCTTCCTGTGACTGAGGAAAATGGGCTGTGCCTATGGCACAATGATCAAATAACCACACGTGATTCTCTTAAACTTCAGTACCTTCACTTTCTTCAGACACAGACACGTAAACCTTGAAAATTCATTTCAGTTTAGTAAGACAGAGTTACAAGCCTAATTTTCACATTAGGCACTAAAAATCTACAACCCTAAGGAAACTCAAGCTGCCCATGGCTCAATTGAACCCTGCACTTCCCAGCTGACACAGCTTGTGGAAACAGGATTTTGGAAGTACTGCTCAAAGCAGTGAACAGAAGAGGGGTAAATGACTCCCCTATGCACTGAGAACTAAAAAGGCTGTTCACTTCAAATATTTTGTCATCACAAAGAGGATGGTTTCTGGTAAAAAAACAGCAAACCAAACTAAACTACTACAAACAAAAACCCAAACCCCCTCCACATCAAACAACTCCCCCACATTTCAGAACACCATCAGCAAGACTATTCAGAAAAAATACAATTGTCTCCATCTTATCACCAGTGTTGGTCTCAGAGAGAATGCCATCGTTGAAGAGTGCTCCACAGTACTTTAGGAACCCAAAAGTCACAAAATGAAATCTTTAAACAAACAGTAAATCAAATCTGACAGACAATTAAACCATAAACCATCAAACACCTGAAAAATACAAAAGCGAAATACAAGGCAGGTCTTAGCACTGTCAGAAAATAGCAGTGAAGAATCCTTCAGTATGTTTATCAATGCTCCCCAGTTATGAGCATCACCTTCTGATGAAATAGCTTGTGCACACTCTGCATTAAAGAAATGTGTTTATAAACAGGAGAAAGGCAGCAGTCAGACAGGAGAGTGCTCAGTATTTACATTTTCAAGTTACCTGAATAGAAGAAAAATGCAAATCAAATGCTTATCTCTGCTATTATTCTGCAAAAATGCTGACCACTTTCCCAAACTGCTTTTTAGTTACAAAGCCCTAAATACACACATGTGCACAGATTCAAGGACTTTTTCCACAGCAAAATGGTACTTCAGGAGAGTTTATGCAGTAAAAATAAACTGTATTCAGTATTTTTTCTCATTGCTCAATAAAACTTTATTAGTTATTTCTGAGCTGTTTTATGTGTAAAACACAAGTTCTGTAAGGTCTTCTCCACTTAGAGATATAAGTATAAAAAAGTTCCAAACATCAATAGATGAGAGCAATGATATTCAGTCTAAGTTAATCCCCAGACATCCAAATCCATGAATAAAAATTCATCAGTTTTAAATACACTGAGCCTATTAAGCAAGAACAAAAGCATATGCACAAAAGAGCTTTTAATATATTTCAAAGCCCACAAGAGCCGTGGTCTCATTAAAATTATAAATTACACAAACATGGAATAAAGATTCAAACTGCAGTGCAGCTAAGCAGATTACAGCAAAGCCCGCGTTCCATATGATAACACACCATGGCCCTCCCAGATGGGGGCTTGGAACAAAAAGGCCATCACTGCAGCTAGGGAAAACCTCCTTGTGATCTCTGGTTTCTGTTCAGCAGATGACAGCCAAATAATATGTTGATTATTCTGTTTGTGCTGCTAAGCTTGTAAGATGGAATAAAAGCGATATGATCTATTGTGAACTCCATGCTAATGTGTTGCTCCACTCATAAATAATATACTGAATTTATTCTGAAACTATCTTTTTATCTGACTTCTAGGTTTTAAATGCATGAACTAAAACAGAAAGCCAGCATAAGCTATTATTTAATTTGATGGTTTAAAGTAAAAGATACAGCTGACACAATAATAAATGTGAAAACTGACTACTTAGTGAATCAAATAAGTAGAGGTGCCTTTCTCCAATTTAGCAAATGATTCTAAGCTGAGGTGCAGAGCACCTGCAAGACATGAGCAAGCTCCAGCCCCACAAAGTGTACTCTCACCAATACCAGACACAGCACCAAGCAGGGCCTGTATGGCTCATTCTACCACAGACATCTAGCCCAGACAGGAGTCTCAAATGAGGACTCAAGCACCTGTAAAACAGAAAAGCAGTACAGAAACAAGCACTGTATAACCTCACTAGGATTATGTCTCCCTGAATTGCCTTCTTAAAACTATTTAGGTTTTTAATAAGTGACTGGATTTGATTTCATTGAAATCTGCTCATCTGCTTTGTTCCAGAAGCACAGAACGTGGCTTGCCCTTTGTTCCATAATACGTTGATTTTTAAAATGAGAATCAGTGACTGGTCCTACAGCTCCTTTCACAGATATTCTGTGCATCCTAAGAAGGTCAACGATATTCCTACAATTTAATGTTTGTGCATTTCAGTTCTTTTGTGCCAGAAATGTTAAAAAATGTATCCAAAAATCACTGTGTGAGAACACCAAGCCCAAACAGTGCTTCACACTTCTTGGACCAATGGAAGCACAATCAAGAAAAGGTGGAAGCATGAAGCCCCAAGAATGTGCACCAGTTTCCTCAGAAATATGAGAGATGGATGTAAAAAAAAACTCCATTACCTTCCTTCCTCTGCTAGGGACACAGTCCCAGCTGTGAACCACAGAAATATTGAAAACATGGCTACTGAAGAGACTAATATTCTGATAAACCTTAGGGCTAAAACCTCAGATGAATTATGCCCTCACTGCTATGAAATAACACACATCTGTTCTTTCCACACCAAACCAAGACAGGACTTGGAAACAATTAGTGGAGCTGCCATTTCCAGCAGCACCCACAACCTCAGGTGTGTCCCATTTGCAATATGCTGAGTTATTCTGCAGTACCCAGTTACAGGATTGTTATTTCTAGCACCTTGATAACGTTTTGGTTTCCCTCAATCTGTTTCAGTATCTACAGTTTTAAATGTTAAGTCATTTTTATTTCTCTCACATATATTATCGCACACAAAATGCAATTTAGTACCTGGGGGAAAAAATGGCAGCCTTGCTCCCAAATACACATTCCTGAAATGGGATTCCCACAGATACAGCATGGAGTTGGCAGGCTCAGGGTAGGAGATGGAAGAAGCTGGATCCACTAAGATAAAGAATAATGGTTTGCTAAAATACAGCCTGGCTACAAAACAGTCAGATGTTCAGGGCTTTCTGATGGTTTTTCTCACCAAAACATGATTCCAAATTTGAAACAATTTAAGTTTCCCAAAGTAGTCAGTTGTGAATCTTGGCTTTACGAGTTTTATTAGGTTGCTCTCTTGTCTTTTACCCAGCTTTATAACTCACACTGAAAAAATCTAAATTTTACTTCCTGACTAAAGGCCAAAATGACTATTTTCTTCATCAGCCCCTCAGTGACCTAATTATTTTAGCATTCTAGTCAAGTCTTTTGAAGAGCAAGCAAGGCTCTGTGTTCAGCCCAGGCAGAATGACACCTCTCTACAGAATTATTTACTGTAGCACACCCTGGTTCACACCCACTCTGTGGATGGCCAGTGCTGTGAAAGTTGGTGGTAGCTGAAAAATCAAGTTAGTATTCCTGTCTGGAATATCTATGGGAGACAATAACCAGAAAACATCACTGGCCAGTAGAATAATGGAAACCTGAGGGTCCATGTTTGTGGGTCTGACCAGGCAGTATGAGAAGCACAAGGAAAATAATCTCTATTAAACACACCACTAATCTGTATGATGCCTATTAAGACACTAAATTAAACTCACAATTCACTTTCAAGATTATTGTTCTGCAGGTGATATTATACTGTACAATTCTGAAATGACATGAAATACTTTAAGTAACTTATTAAATAATTTCTTGTCTTTAGCACACACTACTTTAAATCATAATTTACTTAATTTACTTCTATTTTAAAAGAGCTCTTTAAATTTGACACAGGTTTAAATTTTTTCCCTGTTGCTCAGGATACCCACAAGGATGAATTCAGGTAACATCCAGAGGCTTTCTGAATAAGACCATATCATGTTTTACATAATATCATACAACTGGCAAGCCCTAAACACCCTCAAACTAATTCTTTCATTTGCCACAGACTGCCTGGATAAGCAGCCTTTAAGCTTTTTCCCACTGAAAGAAACAGGTCTTTTGGTGTCAGAGCTTCCAGGATTAAACATTCTTTCCAGTTGTTGGCTCACGGCCTGAAGAGCCTGCACTTTCAAACTTCTCCCATTCTAGCGAGTTCAAAGATCAGGAAAATGAAGCCATCTTCTGTGCAGCCCTAATCCCCGCCCCATGCTGTTAGATACTTAAGAACATCTCCAAAGCAAACTACCTTGTTTCGGCTGCCAGCGGGAGCGCAGCAGGCGCGGGGTCATATGACTGCAGCCGGCCCGCTCAGCTGACTCGCTACCTAAGCTGATTTGGTGGCCAGGAAACTTTAATCAGTACACTCCAATACCAGCACATTCCACAGGTGATGAGCGAAGCAGCCTGGCGATGGCACAGCAAACACTAATAAGATTATGAATTAAAAGTGCCACTAGGATGTGCTTTTCTGGTTCTCCATGCCACACGGAAATCTAACAGAAAAATATCACAGAGAAGCGCTCGGGCAGACACACGGCTTTGAAACAGAAGGGGCTGGTGTTGAATTCCCAAAGGAACAGCATTTTGTTCAAAGACAAGAGCGTGCATGCATCTTAGGCAGCACAATTAAAACCTAGCAAAGCCATTAATTGCAAAGCAAAGCCAGCAGTTGTAAACTTGCTGAGAACACTGCCCACACTGCTGCTGGGGGAACCCGAGGCCCTGCACGGGCAACCCACGTGGGAAAGAGAGGCCACAAAAACCACGGCCTCTAATCTCCCCTTCCCCTTATCCACCACAAATAGCCAAAGCACACTTCAGGGGCTGCTCTTTTGGGGACACCAGGATTTCCCCCAAATCTGCAGGCTACAGCTTTGGAAGAGAAATGTCAAACGTTCTTGCAGATCAAATTCCGAGTGTGAGCTTTTCCCAAATGTTCTGATTGCTCTCTTGCTCATCATTATATTCCCTCCTTTTTTGTTTTCCCTTAGGGAATGTTCACCCAAAATCCTCCTAATCCATTTTAGAACCTGCATTTCTCACAGCCAAGTAGCTGGATTGGAGCAGCAAGTTTGCAAGAAGAGGAAAACAGAGAGCTTGATTTCTCCATAGCACAGTCAGGATTTGCAGGGATAACTGATATCCCCGTTTGACTAGGTCTATGTGACAACATGTGAGCTGACAGGAAGGAAAGTTGATTATTCTATAGTTTGAGATCCCCCAAAATAAGCAAAAATGTTTAAACCTATCCATTCTCCAACGAGCTGAGTATGAGCACTGCCCATTGCCTCAGCTCAGCTGACAAGGAGTCAGCAAGACACTTCCTGAGCACTGGAAATCATGTCCATGTTCCTCAGCTCCTCTGCATTTCCAGTCCACCCCAGAGCAGGAATAACAGGACTTATCTATCCCATAATGTGCATTTGAGGATTAGGGTAATGTCTAGAATAACAACTCCTGTGCTCTGGCTTTCTGCAAGACTGCAGATCCTACTGGGATCTTCTACAACAACTGAAAATCCACCTTTCTAAAGCTGGACATGTGAATATAAGCAAACCTTGAGTACCATTCAAAAAGAGTGAAAAAAAAACTACTGTTATTCCCGAAAACAAAACATCATTGATTTAAAAATAATTAACTGAAAATAAATATGAAAATAAACTTCCATTAGATAAGTTCCATCTGAAATTTGTCTGAAATACAGGTAAAGTCAGATGTTGTAAGCAGTATTTTCATATGCACACATGCAGTTGGAAAGTTTTTTTGTATTAAAACTTTAAAATTTGAAAAAAAAAAAAAACCCCACCTATTGAAAAATAGCTTATTGCCACTTGCTTTCTAAATCAGAAGGACTTTAACTGCACCCATCAAGTTAAAACTGGGGGGAAATGACCAACACAAACAGAACTACTGCCATATTTTAAAAGTTCAGTTCTGGTACTGCAAAAATTGTATCTAGTTCTCCATTATTTTTCTTATATATGAAACACTCTGTCCTGCTGTAAGTTACAATGTAAGACACCCTGTCTCTGTATCTGTGAGGATGTCTACAAAAACAAATTGTAACAAAAAGATCACTTTACATAAAAATCCCTGAAATTCTGCAATAACTACAAAGTTGACAGCTAGGAAGAGCTGGGAGGTTGGGCTGCCCCTGCCCATGGTGTGTATGTACCATTTTCCATACCAACTCAGCAGCATGGCACAAAATAAAACGACTGAGAAAGTGAATTGATAGTTCCAAGTCAAGCTAGCAGCTCAAGGAGGGAACTGATCAGCACCAGGGTTTGCTGGATTGGAAACAGAGGTGCAGAAGGGAGGGAGACTTCCACTTTTGCAACCCTGACCCACTGGATCAGCTCCTGAGCCAGTAAATGTGCAGTGTATCTAAAAAAGAGATTTCCAGTGAATGTGCAGTGTATCCAAAAAAGAGATTTCCAGTGAATGTGCAGTGTACCCAAAAAAGAGATTTCCAGTGAATGTGCAGTGTACCCAAAAAAGAGATTTCCAGTGAATGTGCAGTGTACCCAAAAAACATTAAACTGGTAGGGGCATGGCACAAGCACTCCCATTTGCAACATACTTTCATTATGTGGGCTCCAACAGGAAAGAGAAGAAAAAAAAAAGAGAGAGAAAAATAAATATTTAGCCTCCAATTTTAATTGCCCTGTAGGAAAATGAGGTAAGAAAAGTATGAAAAAACCCTTACATGTCAGGCAAGTGGCAAAGAGAAATGAAACAAGAGAGAGGGCTCAGCCTTGGATGTTTACACCTATCCTGTGAAGTTAGGACAAACTATAATTTACTTTAATTTTTAAAAAAAATAAAGCAAGGAAAGACCTTGTGTTAATGAAGTAAGCAAGGCAAATGTGCTGCTTGGGATGGGAATCAACCATCCCAGAGACTGAGTGCATGCAGTTTATCACCTGACTCTTTCTGACAGGTAAGCAGTGACTTATCAACACCATCCTGATCACTGGGATATGAGCTGCTGGGACAAAGCTCTCCTGCACCTGCTGTGTTACACAGCCCTGCCAGCACCCTCACCTGAACCATGCAGGGATTTGGGCTCCAGGATGGCAGGACAGGACGAAATGGCAGAGTTATTGCCATGTTTGAAAAGTGGAGAACTCTCTCTATGTTTCAGCCTCCTCTTCAGCTAGACAGAATTCACATCACAGGCTCCCACTGACAGAAACAGATGCCCAAACCCCGTTAAAAGAACTGTGAATTATGCTTTGGGTCTTTATTTAGTTGGCCTTTCCTATTCCAGATATTCACACCTCATTGGTCACAATTTATTTCTTGCCATGGCTTCCAATCTCCTTTGATTTTCTCCTCTACATACAGATACTTCTAACTTTCACTAGGCAATAATCTATACTTAAAATTAAGGATTATTCAGTATATCACAGTTTAGCAGAAAATACAAAATATTAAGACCACCTCTTGATACTCCTGATAAAAGATCTTGAACGTAGCATGTGAAGAAGCTTGGCCAGCAGCAAAAAGAACATTGTTTCCCCAGCTAGGGAGACTTCAGACTGAAGTTTCATGCTCCTGAATTTGAACTGGATATGAAGGAAAAACTCTGAAGTTCAGGACTGCCCACATATTGTTGCTCTTTCATGCTGCTCCTATTTAACATGAGGGTTTTTCCCCCCTCAATTAAAAAGAGACTTGAGAACCACAGGCATCCAAAATTTTGGCTTAGAACCACAGTAAACACTATTCATTGGAATTAAAAAGTGAGAGTGAGGGATTATAGCAGTAAAGCTTCGTTTTTATATTCTGCTGTGTACAAGTGTCTTCAAGCAGCTTGGGGTGCATCTGCATCACCAACAGATGAAAAATAAATCTAAAAACACTCGGGACAGTGGCTGTTCTATACACTGACAGGGGCTTCCCTTGCATCCAGAGCACCAGAACATAAAGTATTAACCGACAAAGCAAACATACTGGAATTTGTCAGAGAATTTTAATGGCTTTTAGTTTTCTCTACCACACCTCTCGATCCATGGCCATCACGCTGATGGAAGATCTTGCTCCCAAGTTAAGCCAATAAACCACACGCTTGTTACAGCTCCGCGGCTACGGACAAAAAAGCAGGGACCCCAAGCACACTCCCATATTATGTCACACGCAGTTACACAGACCCCTTTCACAAGTACTTTTCCCTTCCAGGCTCTTCGCGAAGGGGCTGGTGCCGAGCCCGGCGAGCCCGCCCGCTCATGGGCCCCCTCCACAGCACCCGCACCGCTCTGCCCGCACAGCACTGCCCGCACCGCAGCACCCGCACAGCACCCGTACCGCTCTGCCCGCACAGCACTGCCCGCACAGCACCCGCACCGCTCT